>JARWKJ010000008.1:39521451-39706861 GCA_029959095.1 Rhinichthys osculus | reverse complement strand
TCTCTCCGTGTCTCTCTGTTTTCTAGTATGTTCTTTACATGTAGCTTAATATGCTTTTTCATAAGTCTTTTTTTTTTCTTTCTCATAGGAAAGTCCGTCATTCGGGGCCCGAAGATTAGTGATTATTTTGATGTGAGTATCTGCCAGTAATTTGAGGGAAATGT
Source organism: Rhinichthys osculus (assembly GCA_029959095.1). Lineage (NCBI taxonomy): Eukaryota > Metazoa > Chordata > Actinopteri > Cypriniformes > Leuciscidae > Rhinichthys > Rhinichthys osculus. Next base: position 39,706,697 of record JARWKJ010000008.1, on the reverse strand, counting down.
ATGATACATCTTTGGCATTGGCTTAATGATAGCGGAACTGACAAAGTCATTGCAACTTGGACAATATTGTTTTAACCCTCTGATGCTGTTCAGTCATATTAGACTGAAAAATTTAATGTTTACCAAAACAAACCATTTTTAGCATTTTTGGAATGGTACGAAACCTGGTAAATGTTTTGGCATGAGTCTAAAAGGTTAAATGGTCCTGAAAAAGTCACTCTTGTGTTGCAAAGTCACACGCATTGGAAACGAATGGGAAGAGAATTTCATCTAGTGGAAATGTTCGGTACTGCACTTTTTATTTGTTTTAGATATCAACCTCAAATTTGAAATAGGGCTGTGCAATTAATAGAATTTCGATTTGGGCTCCTAACAATCACCAAATCACTCAGCTTGAATGTTTAAACTGATAAGACTTAAACAGAAGTGAAAATGATCAACTTTAGTTATGATGCAATGCTTGTCCGATTGTGCAAGTGACAATCCCGTCATGTCCCGACTCCTAAACGTGAGAATCTGGTTTCCACGCTTGCCTTGTCCAACCCATTTTGAGAGAGAGAGAAGACGCAGCGCCGCTGAACACTCACACGGTTTGTGAAATTGCGTCTGGGAGAAAGTTTAAAAATGATTGATTTGATTTTATAATCTATGTTGATTAATTTAGGCTACTCATACAATCTACATGCTAAAGTGAATCAATGTTTGCGGGGGAATTTGCCGCATTATAAGTGGTAGACCTGCGGGAATTATTAAAATACTTATTGAAGTGTTATCTGTAATATTATTTATTTTAATAGTCTAAAGTACAATAAATGTTCAAATTTCGATTTTTTAAAATAATTGTTGAAAGGTGTCTTTTTAATAAATGCAACACTAAGTCATGTGAAATAATCGTGTTACATAATCGTGATTTCAATACTGACCAAAATAATCGTGATTTATGATTTTTTGTTTTCTATAATCGAGCAGCCCAGAACTTGTTTAGATTTATGGCTTTGATTTTCTCACAGTTTTAGAGTAAACATGTCTTGGAAAATACTATTATGATGCAATTTCCATAATAAACTTAAATTTCCGTAACCTTTTTTTAGTTTCACTTTAACTTTTTTTTTTCACTTCAACTATAATCTGCCAAGTGTCTTTTTAAAAAAAGAGACCACACTTAAGTCTGTGCTCCAAAGCAGGTTAAGTTGGAAATTTCATTCTCAAGCCTATGCTCAAAAAGTGATTAACTGGTAAAAAAATGATAATTATTTATATTAGTGGATAAATAAATGAATATAAATAAATAAAACTATTCTATAAATATAATTTAGTATCATAAAATCCCCTAAAAATACAAAATAGTAAAAAAAAACATAAAAACATATCGAACTAAAATGTAGTACATTCGTTTCATTGAAATAAAAAGAAAAATCAGACATTTTTGACCACCTTGCGAGCAGCAAACAGAGGGTTAAAAATGTGAACGCATTTGTAGCATATTAAACATTTTCAAGCAAAACTGAAAATTTGGAACGAAATAATTTAGGGTAGACCTGATTTTTATTTGTGATTTGATTGGATTGTAAAAAATATGATTATTATTAAAATACAATTAATATTATTTTCCCACCCAAGCGGTATTGTTACATCAAAAGTCATTTTAGAGGTGGAGAAACATTTCATTAATGAAAGGTTTTTCATTTCTTTAGAATAACAAACTGATGAGTCAGACAAAGTAAGAACAACAATTTATTATTAGTCAAATTACATTCATTGAAAATGGTAATGGTGTCAGTTTTAATTTGATTCTGTCTTTGTATGTGTAGTAATGTACTAGTTTTGCAAAAAAAATATTCAATGATTAATTATTTTCAAACAAGGTTTCCCGAACTCACTGCCCCTGTCTGCCATGGGTCTGATCCAAATTAGAGCCAGTTTTGCTATATTGGGGAGCAAAAATTGAACACAATGTCCAAGCTGCTCTGTTTCATGCAGTGAAAGCATACAATGACCAGTGGCTTTCAACCCCCCACCCCCCCAAACAAAGATGTTTGCCCTCCCCAAAACAAAAAAAAACCTTGTGCAATACATTTCAAGTCTTCTGAATATCTTACCTTCTGCCGCAGATCTCAAATCTCATTGATATTATGCACATTAAAACCTCATGTGTTGACGATGCACATGAGCTCGAAGGTTTGTGCACATTTTTTTCTCCACTTCCTCTTCATATGGTGTTAAGTGGAGTGGTGTCTTGATGTGCTTACATAGGTCATAATTGCAAGCGACATGAGTTGTTTATTTCCTTCTTTCTGTAGTTTCAGGGTGGTAATGGGTCCAGTCCAGTAAGAGGTTTACCGCCTGTCATCCGTTCACCCCTGAACTCACATTCCCACTCTGCACCTGGATCCAGCGTACGTCACACACACTCTCTCTGACCCTGTTTACACCTGGTATTAAGAGCCGTCTTGACTGATCTGATCACAAGCTGACAGACGGCTGTATTTCCCAGTAGTAGCATGCGTCTGTGAACACTTGTGATCAGATTTTCAAAGGCGGATCTCTGATTTCACCACTATGTTATGGTGCTGTTTGAGAAGATATTCACGTTGATTCTGCGATAGGGATGTGCTATATCACGATTTTTGATCTGCTTTAAGAAATATTGTACATTCTATCAGTTGCAGTTCTGGCGCCTCCGTCTCAACAACGCAACGTACTTTCACATCACGTTAACAAAGAGTAGAGTTACACTCACGGGACACTGCAATTCACAAAAAAAATTTAACATGCGCTTTTCTGAGCGCATACACGAAGCTCACAGGCAGTAAAAGCCTGTCCAAACAGCGCCTGGTTACTGGACTAAGTTATCTTTAGAGTATTAATGCGCTAATACTGTCAAATACACACAAGGTTTACATATACACAGTTGGTTATGTCTTAAGTAAACGCAAACATTTGAGAGAAAATCGGGTGTGTGTCGGTCTTAAAGTGACAGTAGCCTAATAGTTAGCTTGTTGCCGTTTGTCTTTAACCCTTGTGCATCAATTTAAAAAAGTTACACTTACCGGTAGGTCCATAGTGGACAAAAATGTTTGTGTTAAAAATTGTCATAAAAATTTGAAGCTTGGGTGCACAGACTCTCTCATTTTAAAGAAGACCCTTGGCAGATTATTATTGAAGTAAAAAAACATAAAAAGTAAACCCCCCAAAAAAGTTATAGAGGTTTAAGTTTATGAAAATGATTTATGAACATTATTTTATTTAAAATTAATATTTTATGAAACATGCTATAAAATCAAAGCCATAAATCTAAGCAAGTTGTGTTCCGAATTTGAGGTTGATATCTAAAAAAATTAGCTTTCAGTAAGATCTTGTTTGGGTGCAGTAACAGATTTTCCCCATTAGATCCCAGCAAAACTCCACTGGTGCGCCGAGCGGTTGGATTTGTGATTCGCAGTCGAGTTTTTCTTTCACACACACGAAAACAAACATTTTTTTATTACACACATACAAACCACACTCTGACATCCATACTAACACACCCACACAATTATCGCTTCATCATTTTTCCAATTGGCTCTATAATATGCCGAAGCAGAAAACAGGAATAAAGTATTTGCTTTTTAGCCCAAACCTGAAAAAATAGCACCATCTGGTAAAAAATAGTAAAAGTTTAAATTTTTAAGCCTTGCCAACAGAATGAAAGCTTCTTAACAAATATTGCATCATTTTATAGTTAAATGGCCCTGGGATTAAAAATTGCACCATATATTGATATTTATGTCCAAAAGGTGCTGAGAGGAACTATTTTGTGTACCTAGTGCAAAAAAAATATTTATTAAAGGAAATGGGGGTGAAATCGTAAAATTCCAATTTAAATACAGACCTGTGCCAAAATGTATGCAGTTGGCATTTACACGGGCAAAAAAGACAAAAATGTCCATAAGGATGCACACGGGTTAAGGGACAGTTCACCCACAAATGAAAGTTCTGTCATTATTCCAAACCTGTATTCATTTCTTTCTTGTGCTGAACAGAAAATAAGATATTTTGAAGAACAGTTGCTGGTCCCCATTGACTTTCATAGTAGGAAAAATATACTATTGAAGTCACTGTGGACCAGCAACTGTTTGGTTACTTTAATAGTAGCTTTAATAAGTATTTGATAAGAAACTGTATAATTTATACAGTAAAGTCTATGTAGTGTTTTATTTTTATATTTTTTCATTTAATTTCTTTCTTGAATGCTACTGTTAAATACACATACTGTAGCTGAAAAAATAACTGTTTATTTCATTGGTATGTTGTGTATGTGTAATGTGTATCTTTGTTCTTATTTTTTAATAGCAAAGAAAATGATGACAAAGATTTTTACCACTTTGGCCTAAATGTCGGCCATTATTATATTTTTTTTGTTACCTTGTAAAGCTATGGTTTTAAAATAGATTTTCCTGAAAAAAATCCTGATATGGTATTTTTGCCATATCGCCCATCCCTATGCGATAAACACATCTGAAAAATAAAGGTGGACGCAGTGTGAGCTATGGAAGGAAAATAAAAGCATGCAAGTCTCTGCTAAACTTCACAACCTTCACTGAAAGAGCGCATGCATGTCAAACAGACAGCACAATAGAAAAGGAAATGCCATAATTCTGACTAAAATATACATTTTGCATCCAAAAGTGTAAGCATTTAAAATCTCTTCTCCCATTTACAACAGCACCATAAACTTTTTTTTAAACGCGAAGATTGTGTTGCAACCGATGCAAGCAATATTGACATACCGGTATTTAGTAGACTAAATAAAACGATTCATATGACTAAAACTAAATGGCATTTTAAGCCAAAAGACTGACTAAAAACTAAATCAAAATTCGCTGTCAAAATGAACACTGCATCCGAGATGTGTGAGTGTAAACTGGGCCTCGCTCTGACTCAGTTCACTTCACTGATTGTGTATCATACGCAATCACGACTCACACACACATACATGTCAGAACACTTGTATAGTTTCAGCTCAGCCACAATACAAACTGTCTACTTGTGCCTCTCATTACTATGCAGTTTAATCAAATAATGTACAATCTTGTATTTGATCAGACCCGGCAAAGCAGCTCGTCTCCCACCAGCCTGTGTTTTGGAGACTCTGTGATTTCTTCTAGACTGATGGCAGTCAAGAGTATTCAGGTGGGACCGCTCATAATGCACTTGCCCTCATCTTACAATCAAACTGTAGATTACAACAATCAATTAATCTGATGATTTTGAACTGAGTTTTATGTGAGTATCCTTACTTTTTTAAAAGAGGGGTGAAAGCTTCATTAAGGGCAAAAAGGGTTGATTGTGGTAGAAATGAGTTTAAAATAGTTCAATAAATATTGAAATTTTATTTCGCCTTTTTTCTTTGTCTGGGATAATGATAAAATAATAAAATCTAAACATAAAAGGCATTTTAAAAAGTAGAACAAATAAATGACTTAATGTGTGGTAAAAAGTTTCCGTTTTATGTCTGATCTTCATATATCAAAAATAAAAAAAGTGAAATCTGTTCTGATACAAATGAACCTTGCAGCTTTGAATTGCAGTTGTTGAAGAAACACATTTATAAAACAAACAATTCAAGACAACTACATATTTTTATGTTATGTTTGTCTTTTGTTCTTCTGCAGACTGACCTGACGGTGGTAAAACTGGCCACTATAGAGAGCAATAAGAACCTGGACCTGGAGAAGAAGGAGGGCAGGATAGACGATCTGCTGCGGGTGAGAGAGAGAGAGAGAGGGGAAAAGATGGGATGGGAAGGAGTAACATAAGACAAAATAATTCATCTCATCGAAAATTATGATGTATCAAATTGTTTTTGTGATGTTATGAGAAATCTCTTTTTCCTAAAGTAGTTCAGCTTAGTAGAGTCTGAATTTTTTTTTAATGCATTTTCTCTTCCTCTTCTCCACAGGCAAACTGTGATCTAAGACGACAAATTGATGAACAACAAAAGCTCCTAGAAAAGTACAAAGAACGTTTAAACAAGTGCATCACCATGAGCAAGAAACTTCTGATTGAGAAGGTGAAGAATCACCAGATTGAGAAAGTTATTACATATCAATTATTTGTTGTGTGTGTATTTAAATTTGCATGTCTTATTAACTCAATATCTAAAATGATTGTGTGTAACCTACGAGGTTGCTGTGTAATGCATCGTTTAACCAAAAGCTTCATTGTTTTTTAATTTTTCAAAATGGTACAAAGAGTAAGAAGTGGTTCAGATCTTTATAAAAGTGTGTGTGTTTGTCCAGAGCACACAGGAGAAGCAGGCGTGTCGGGAGAAGAGCATGCAGGATCGACTGCGTTTGGGTCATTTCACCACTGTGAGACACGGAGCCTCGTTTACAGAGCAGTGGACAGACGGATATGCCTTCCAGAACCTCGTCAAGTAAGACACTCACTGAAGTTTGACAGCATAAGCACATAATCTAATACTAATAGGTGATCTGTGCTCTGATAACTTGACTTGTAAAAAGAAGTATACTTTGGGCTAGGGCTGTAGTCAAGACCACCTTTGTCGAGTCCAAGACAAGTCCAAGACCATGACTAGTCGAGTCCAAATCAAGACCAAGTCCAAAGAGGTTCGAGTCCGAGTCAAGACCGAGTCCAGGACAGGAAAAAACTCTAATGCATGATATTATCAAGACAATTATTTTGGGTTATTATTTGTTGATGTAAAAACAAAAACAGTGTCAAAACACCCAGGATTTTTAAGTATAGACATTCCCCTTGATATCATCTTTAATCTAAAGAAAAAAGAATGATGACATAATGGTGATACCTCAATAGCAGTGTTACTGATACAAACAACACCAACCTACTTTTATTACCACTGCTAGGTACTAGTACTAACTAAATGACAATATAGCTTCACTCCAGTAAAAAAGATCTGTGGTAATTTCTTCACGTTAAACCGAACTTTTATTTTGACGGGTTTCTGAGTGTATCTGACGATGAAATGCTGAAGATAAATGTGTACTTGTGTATGTGTAGTACATGAACCTGCGGCACTCATTTGCAGAGACTCGCTGAACAATCAGATTTGATAGCAGTCTTTAATATTCACAGTCATTAGTCCATATAGCAATTTCATATTATGATCGGCAGTGAATAGACAGATCTGTTATTTCAGCTATGCGCCGGTATTGCAGTAGCAAATGGTAGAAAATAAATCACACACGCGCACGTCGCGCAGGTCGTACTTGTCAATGATGGGCACTACAATCTGCGGTTATCTGTGGAGGTTTCTGCGGGTGCATACTACAATAATACGTTACTGGGAACATAATAAAGACACCTGGACTACATATTTGGCAAGACCAGTGGCCGAGACCGAGACAAGTCCGAGTCCGAATACCAGCGAGTCCGAGACCGAATACCAGCGAGTCCGAGACAAGTCCGAGACCATAGAAAAACGGTCTCGAGTCCGGTCTCGAGTCCAAGACCGGACTCGAGTACTACAGCCCTGCTTTGGGCTAAAGTGCCCCAACTGTTTTGTCTGTCTTCACTCACATTTTCACCCATCTCTATAGTAAAGACTTGTTCACACCAGGAACGAAAACTACAACTAAAGTTTTTATAATTGGTCTTATTCATCGGGAATAGGAGTACACCAAAACTTTAAAGATAACAACACAGAAGAAAAAACATGGTTGGAATTTTAGAAAAAAAAATATTCGATCAGAAAATTGACAGCCAATCAGAATCCACCTGACTTTAAAGGATTAGTTCACTTCAGTATTAAAATGTCCTGATAATTTACTCTTTTCTTTTCGACTGAAGAAAGAAAGACATGAACATCTTGGAAGATGTGGGGATGAGTAAATTATCAGGAAATTTAAATTCTGAAGTGAACTACTCCTTTAAAGAGCTTGAGCATTTCAAGCCACAAACAACTGTTAAAAAAATAGATAATATAAAAAATACAAAATATAGTTGTTACAGTTATCTCTATTGTTATCGTTCTTAATGTGAACTGGCCTCAGGTCTCTTGTAGGTCTGTCAGTCCATTACAGATTTCACTTGATTACAGTATTTAAGTTGTTCTATTGCCTATGAACTGTTTTTTTATTGGCTTTTTTATGCAGACAGCAGGAATGGATCATTCAACAACGTGAAGAAATCGAAAGACAGAGGAAATTGTTAGCTAAGAGAAAACCACCAGCATCCAGCAGCTCACAGTCGCCCAGCACCAACTCTGAGCCGAAACAACGAAAGACCAAGGCTGTGAACGGTTCTGACAACGACCCCTTCCTCAAACCCAGCCTTCCACAGCTGTGAGTCATGCAATACATGACCACAATGTACAACCTCTGTTATACACACACACACAACGGCCTTCCATGTTTTGCATGCTTCATTAACATTCACTACCCTGGTAATACCAAACTCTGCTACTTCGCTTTGCTTCGTAGACAGAGTCTGGCATGGCATAATTGAAAAGTGTTTTCTTTCTCGCGGGTGGGCGCTTGTCTGAAGTATAAAATCATTGGTTACCCGTAAGCCAATCACAGAACGTCTGGTTATGACGTGTGTTATTCGCCAGCTCAGCCGCATCGAACTTCCACTGTAAACACATGTATTATGCGAAAACGAAACCATCGAGCGAAATACCGGAGTGAACATGGCTGACCGAGTTTTGCTGCCTCCTTAACCTGATCCTCCATTGCCCCTTTTCCACCAAAGCATTTTGAGAGCCGGTTCGGAGCCGGTGCCAACTCGCGAACCAGTTCTTTGTGTTTCGACAGCCAAAGAACCGGTTCTCGGCCTGGAAAATTGGTTCCAAAGCGGCACCAACTCTTTGCTGGACTAGAACCGTTCTTTTACCACGCCATGCTTACGTCGGGGGTGGGTTACTGTGAACAACAACACGACGGGAATGGGAAAGCTAAGACGTATGGCGACGTACACAGTGATGTAACGACGTCGTTCGCTGGGCTCTCTAGTCAGTGGAAAAACAAACAGGTTCGCAAGTTGAACCAACTTTGAACCAGCACCAGTACCGAACCAGTTCTTTTTTGGTGGAAACGAGGTACATGAGTGCAACCAAGGGGGACACAATCACAACTATCGCCTTGCCGGCCTTTGGCCTGCCCAGTTTCTCGCTGACGATCGCCGGTAATAGTTGATAAATTAAACTTTTCCCAAAACCTGTCGGGAGTAGGGCCACAACATCACCTCCATTCAAAATGTTTAACAAATGCTGGGAATATTCTCCACAACAGAGCGAATTGCATCCCGTGTCTCCATATCTAACCTAAAATACAATCTTAAACTCGGTGCTCAGCGTCTACGTCACGGCTCTCAGCCCGCCCTCTGTTCGTTGATTGGCCGGCTGTTTTCAGGCCGGAGGAAAACTGAGAGACATGTCGATGTCTCAGACTGAGTACAGAAGCGCACTGAAATAGAGCGGAAGTACGAAGTCTGATGTAGTAAGGCTAAACATTCACACAAACAAGTCACTGATTTAATTTTCTAGAAATGATCCTTAATCAGATGTACCAAAAATATGCACTACCAGTCAAAAGTTTGGACACTCTTGACCTACATATTTATGAAGATCTTAACTTTTTGATCTAAATGATTGTTTAAATGCTTGACAATGGTTTTGTTGATAGTTATTAAAATCTGACTTATTTGAAAATAAACAGAAATATTGTTTATAGTTTGAAAAATGGCAGGACATGATTTATTAGGAGCCAAATGTAAGTTTGAAGGCATTTCTTTCCACAATATGAAAAATAGCTTGTTAAGTGAGCAGGGTGCTGAGATCGCATAAGCAATAATTGTTTGAAACTCATTTGACAGTCAGAGCATCCTAACCCAGTACATGTGTGGAGGGGTTTTTCAGTCCTGTTCCTCTGATGTTCCCTCAGGCTAACATTAGCTGAGTACCACGAGCAGGAGGAGATCTTCAAACTGAGACTCGGCCATCTCAAAAAGGTCAGTGCTCAAGCTCAGTGGCTCCTGTATGATTCAGATGATCCTCAGGTTCAAACTGGGGCTGTCAAAATTAATGTGTTAATGCATGCGATTGAATTTTTTTCAATTTAATGTGTTAAAAAACGGCGTTAAATATTTTGTGTCATCCTTTAACTAGCATTTAGCACGCTCTTATTCATGCAAATGTGTCAGATCATGTGCCCAATAAACCTGCTGCTGTCTGTCAATGTTGATCAAAGAACAAAAGAAAAAGAAAATCACTCACTGCTCTGGACTGAATGACTTTTATAGCTTTAATAAGGATTAATCTACATTTAAAAAAAAAAATGTATCCAGGGAAGACCATGAAGTGTTTAACTTTATTCAATTTCTGAATATTTCCTACCTGTTAGATCAAATATTGAAAATATACTGAATGTTGTTTCTACACTCACATTTAAAATCTCCAAATTAAAGTATTATAATATAAAAAATATATTAAAAACTTAAATGTAATGTGGAATTAATAGCAATTAATTACCAGAAATGTTTAGATTAATTCATTTTTGTATTCATTTGATAGTAGTAGTAGTTAAAACATTTAAAAAGGAAAAGATGCTGTCTGTCTTTGTTTCTGCAGTGTAATATAAAGACAGTAGTCATCTTTTAATGTGTAATTATGAAGGTGCCAGAATTTATTAATTTACTTGAGATCTGGGGTTGGTAAGATTGTTAATGTTTTTGAAAGAAGTCTCTAATGCTCACTAGGGCTGCATTTATTTGATCAAAATATGGTGAAATGTTATTACGGTTTAAAATAACTGTTTTCTATTTGGATATATTTTAAAATGTAATTGATTTCTGTGATCAAAGCTGAATTTTCAGCATCATGTCTTCATCATTCTAACATGTTGATTTTCTGCTCAAGAAACATTTGACAACCTTATGGAAACAAAATGACACATGACTTTTTTTTTTGTGCATTTGTAGGAGGAGGCAGAGATTCAGGCAGAGCTGGAGAGGTTGGAGAGGGTGCGAAATCTTCACATCCGAGAGTTGAAAAGAATAAACAATGAGGACAGCTCACAGTATGTATCGTCATTGATGACATCAGCCTCTGATCTCGTTTTTCCCTCCATTTAGTGTCTTTTGAAGTGGACATTGACTCCTCGTATTAACAGCAGTTTCATGAGTTCACTGCCTGTAACGGGCCCATATTCTACACTTTTGTAGCATTTTTTAAAAATGTTGTCCATTTATTTATTGGTTTATTTGTTTCACCGAAAACAGAAAACATAAATTAGTTTTCCATGATTATTTTCCACCAACCCTCCCTTTTTCTCCTTTTTTTTTTTTTTTTTTTTTTTTTTTTTTATAAACCTTTCTTAGATTCAAGGACCATCCCACCCTGAATGAACGCTATCTGCTGTTACATCTGCTCGGTCGGGGTGGTTTCAGTGAGGTCTACAAGGTATCTTTACCCCTCATTTATAACAGAGCCTGATTCATGCTGACCTTTGAGAAAGAAACGGATCATTTGAATTCATCATTCTGCTCTTCAGGCGTTTGACTTAATTGAGCAACGGTACACTGCTGTGAAGATTCATCAGCTCAACAAAAACTGGAGAGAGGAGAAGAAAGAAAATTACCACAAGTACGTTCCTCCTCTTTGATGCTGTTCATGTTAAATACATCAGTGGCGTGCTGTGCATCACCGCAAGAAATAAAGTACATTTCAGATTGTGAATTATGCACTTTAACTTTATAGACAGGGTTGACATGTACAACCTTTTCAGTACGTTCAGCCAACACAACATTGGAAATATATCTTTCCAAAAACATTCTCAATAGACAAAACAATCCAGAAAACATCTGTGGTGAATTTGACGGACAGTACGTCTATCCCTCACAGCCTCATTTTCATTCAAATATGCCATATTTAAGCTGCATTTAACCCAAAACATTCCTTTAAGGATTCCTTTTATTTTTAGAGCCAATTCTGTCCTATTTTTATGTGAGATTGATATGTGGCAGGCTCATATTGTGGTGTGGGGACATTATGTAAGGGTGTATTTCCATGCCAATTGGTATTCTGTGCAGAACTTGAAATGTCTGGAAATTTAGTCCGTCTGTCTCTCATGACGCTGGTCGCCTGGGTCTCACCTCTGTTGCCCATGGTAACCCGTGTCTCTCTTCTCCGCAGACACGCCTGCCGGGAATACCGAATACATAAACAGTTGGATCATCCCAGAATAGTAAAACTGTACGATTACTTTTCACTGGACACAGACACGTGAGTTCCAGCCATGCAAATTTCACCAATCAACTATCAGAACACATCGGTGAGGTTGGACGCAAGTTACATTAGGTTGTCTGTTTCCCGCAGGTTTTGTACGGTTTTGGAATACTGTGAAGGAAACGACCTGGATTTCTACTTGAAACAGCACAAGCTGATGTCTGAGAAAGAGGCTCGCTCTATCGTCATGCAGATCGTTAATGCTTTACGATACCTGAACGAGATCAAGCCACCCATAATTCACTATGACCTCAAACCTGGTGAACACACATTCTCTGTCTTTCTCTTTTCACAGCTCTCTAACACTCAAATATCCTTGACTTTCTGCCTGTGTCACATGACCCTTCAGAAATCATTCTAATAGCTAATTTGATGCTCAAGAAACATTTCTTATCGATGTTGAACACCTTTGTACAGCATAATGTTTTTGTGGAAATCATGTTTTTTTTATAGGATTATTTGCTAAATAGAAAGTTTAAAAGAAGTATTAAAAGTTAAAAAAAAAAAAAAATTATATAATTCACTCACCCTTATCGTGCATACGTAAAGCGTATAACAAAGATAATCCAGTTTAAGGAATCCATGTTCTTGTGTTTTTGTTTTTGTGTGGTTGTGTACAGGGAATATTTTACTGGTAGATGGAACTGCATGTGGAGAGATAAAGATCACAGATTTCGGACTGTCTAAAATCATGGACGACGACAACTACGGAGTCGATGGAATGGACCTGACATCCCAAGGCGCAGGCACTTACTGGTAACGCTCGCAAATACACTCATAATTTGGCTTTTGCCTTTTAAAGTATGTAGCTCAGTTGTGTCTTGTTGTGGCTGTAAGGTACCTCCCCCCTGAGTGTTTTGTGGTGGGTAAAGAGCCTCCAAAGATCTCCAATAAGGTGGACGTCTGGTCTGTCGGGGTCATATTTTTCCAGTGCCTCTATGGAAGAAAGGTGAGGAGCAATTCTCGGAATAAATGGGAATATTATCAGTACCATTTAACAAGTTACAGAGTAATAGGGGGAATACCTGTCATTTTCCATCTGTAGAACTAGGTCTTGTTATTACAAGCTAGCATAACCATGCAAACTTGATTTGTTTTTCTAGCCATTTGGCCATAACCAGTCCCAGCAGGACATCCTGCAGGAGAACACCATCCTGAAAGCCACAGAGGTTCAGTTCCCTTCCAAACCTGTTGCCAGCAACGAAGCCAAGGTAATCAGTAAATATTGATGATTGAAGGTTTATGGGTGTTTGACGTGACGTATCACAGCAGTTTCTGTAGTGCGACTTTTTACCCAATGAATATTCTTTTCCAATCTTTTGTGAGAAGGATTTTTAAAATAGTTTTTCACACAATTTGTATATTCTTTGTTAAAATGCCCATGGAGTTATGAGATTTTATTAATCACTCTTTTAAAAGTAGAAAATCTTGTATACTGTATATGTTCTTAAAGGGGATTGAAGGGGTGAATTACAATAAGAAACATATATTTTTTTTTTTTACTTTTTGAGGCCCCCTAGAGAACCCGGCCACCTGTTTGAGAACCACTGATCTAGAACTATTTTAAACAACTTTTGCTTATTCCTTTATAAATTATTATGCTTGCAGTTGTTATTAGCTGACATTAATTGAGAGACTATATTGAATATTGGTGCTTTTAATAATTTGTCTTCAATGAAAGGCTTAGCAGTGCAGCACCTAAAATATCTAAAATATTGATGAAATGTCCATGTCTCTTGTTACTTGTCAATTTTCCACATCCAGTAGTGCTAGATTAGTAAAGCCCCACCAGGGCCTTTGTCTCTTCAGGGTCTATAATGGCCGATCCAAGTGTTTTTGCTCTAATATTTTTTGGTAGACTGCACATGAATCTTTAAAATTGTGATCACTGTTGTAGATGTTTTTCCCTAAACCTAACTACGTACCTATAATACTTATACTCTAGCGTGCCTATACATTGACGTTAGCTATAGTTTACACTCCAGCGAGTCTCCAATCGACTACAGCATCCGTCTAATCCTATACTCCAGTGAATCTTCAGTCGACTACAGCCGAGTCTAATCCTATAATTCTAACTTGCTTGTTTTCTTGCTGCGCAGCTTAAATGACAGACAGACTTGAGTTATTGTCCTTTAAATGCTCTTTATTACGGCCGGGAGTTCTCCAGCAGTTCTCAGAGAATCTCAACCCAAAAGAAGAATACAACAAGCTTTATAGGATAACGCCAGACACATCAAAATAGACTCATCATGACTAACATGTCACGCTCTATCAATATGATTGGTTGAATTGTTTAAAGCAAGCCTCCCCTCTCCCCTCTCATTACCCTTTGTTAGTGACATCAGCAACAAATATCCTGTATCATCAAAAAAACATTGTAAGGGGTTAATATTTCAGTCAATCATTTTACTATACAGTCAAAGAACGGAACGTTTAGTCCATTTTCACATTTCCATTGACCAAGGTTACATTGAGTCAAACGTTTGTTAGAAGGTGAGATCATATCGAAAGTTCGTCTGATGGCTACATCCTTAATAAAAGGAAGTAAGATTTATTTTGTTTTATTGTTAGATCTAGAATGGAAAGTTAGTCACCATCAGACATAAAAATGGGAAGTGTGATAAAAGTTTATCATCAGATGTAAATCTAAAATCAGATTTTTATGGTTAGTAACATAATTAATCTTATCTATTAAAAGTCCACCACATCACAAATGAGATATATTGATGGTAAAACTGAGATTTGACTTGGAATTAGTTTTCTAAAAAAGTAATATTCTGCTTTTGGAGAGTGGTGTTATATAAACTACAGCAGTGCTAGTGCTTTAAATCATTAACCCTCTATCAAAATACTACTCATACTGCCGAAAAACTTCATTCAAATCATACAAATAATATTTGTTTTGCCCCAATAATGAACATTATGCCGAGAAAAATGTAATATGAACTTTATATGATGCAATGAGCGGTTCAGTAATGATAATCAACGAGAATGATCAATGTAATCACTCACTGAGACTGCCAGAATTATATTTATATTATATCCATGTGTTTGGTTTCAGATAAATCATATAGAACTGTGAAATTGCTCGTAAATTCTCTGTTCTGTCTTATCTGCATGCGAGATAGGTGAAGTTTGAGCTCCACTGACACATTGGCTGTCGCTCCCGAAAGTCGTTCTTCTTTTGCATATAATTATATTCTCAACATTGTGTCTCTGGACTTGCCTTCATCCTGTCACCCACAGTCACTGTCACCCATTCAGCCGGAATTCACCATTTCTCCAATGAAGTTGAACGAGATCATGTTGCTTTTTCACTGTCAGGGAGGGGTGTGTAGCTAGTTTGCAACAATCTTTAGGTAGGTGGCATGTGTCCACGTGAATGGCCGGACCCAGAGTTTCCCAGAAGAGCATCACACTCCCTCCACTGTGCTTTCATTGTCCCACACTGCATCCTGGTGCATCATTCCCCAGGTAAACGTCACACATGTACACGGCTCTCCAAGTGACGTAAAGGAAAACGGGACTCCTCAGACCAGGCTACCTTCTTCCACTGCCCCAAGGTCCTGTACCGACGCTCGTGTGCCCATATGTAGGTGCTTTTGACGGTGGACAGGGGTCATCATAGGCTCTCTGCAGTTACACAGCCTCAAACGCAGCGTGTGTTGTGATGCATTCCTCCCATATAACCATCATTAAGACTTATGCCACAGTAGACCTTCAGTCGGTTTGGACCAGACGGGATAGTCTTCGTTTTCCTTGTGCATCATCCAACACCCTGTCGCCGGTTTGTGGTTTGACACTGTTGGTAAATCCTCACCACTGCTGACCGGGAGCAACTCACAAGCCTTGCCGCTTCAGAGACACTCTGACCCAGTCGCCTTGCCATAACAATTTGTCCCTTGTCAGAGTCACTCAGATCTTTATTCCTGCCCATCCTGCCCGTCGATTACGTGAACTGATGTTTGCTTACCATCTAATCTACCCAGACCTTAATATGTGGCCTTGTTAGGAGATGATCAATGATATTCGCCTCACCTGTGACTGATCATAATGTTTTGGGTCATCAGTGTATGTTTCCAGATGATGGCCCCAATTCTGATTTCTAAAATATAATTTAAAAAAATAAATGTATCATACAAGCCAAGGGAGCAGTCAGCCAGTGCAGCCAAAAGTTTAGTGATCATTTTACACAACTGAATGAATGTAAGGCACATTTTCATTACAAAATACTTTTACAGTAAGCAAGTCTCTTTTGAACTTCACTAAATGAACGAGTGTGTGCCTCCATCATGTCCCTCAGCAACAGATAAGGAAGCGCTCATAGTAGCTACAGTATTCTGGCTAATTATTTGCCACCATAATATCATACATAGTTAGAATGTGACTTGCTAACAGTTGAAATTTAGGCCCTGTTTACACTAGTGCATTTTTGTTTTACAACGCATAACTTTTGCTACGGTTATGCCTGGCGTCCACACTACTTTTCGAGCCTCGAATGCGATACTTCAGAAAACGCTGCAGACCCTGTTTTAGTTTGAAAACTCTGGGGTTGCTTTTCAGTGTAAACGCACCAAAACGGAGACTTTTGAAAACGAAGGCATGCCTGCCCACATTACGCTACCGGAACACGACAATATCAGACCAGGGCTGCGTTTCCTAAAAGCATCGTAAGCCTAAGTTGATCGTAGAACAATTGCCACTAATGGTTTCTACGATTACATTAGCCGCGTTTCCACTGCCGGGCCAGGGCTAACGCCGAGCCGAGCCAGTGGCCTCGGGCCTCAAGCACCGGGCTTGCGTTTCCACTGCCGGGCCAGTAGCCCCGCAGCGCTGCCCTAAACCCCGCCCCTAACACGCCTTTCTGGATCAAACGTCATACAACCCAACCCATTTCAGCGGGTATTATGAAATTAATGCTGGCACGCACTAGCACGGCTCGGCCCTGGCCCGGCAGTGGAAACGCGGCTATTGTTGATTTTTCAGACCATATTTAACATCTAATAAGAGTTTTGTAAAAAAAAAAACTAAAAAAAAAACATTTAAACCATGTAGGAACTAAATAAATAAAAACAAATAAACCGCAAGAGTTGTCGGCACTGATAGCCTCGTGGTCAGGGCGCAGACATATAACGCTGTTGCGCTTCGGGCGACCCGAGTTCGAATCCCGGCTCGTGGACCTTTCCCGATCCCGTCCCCCATCTCTCTCCCACATAGCTTCCTGTCCACTCTATACTATCCTATCACAATAAAGGCCAAAGTCACCAAAAAAAAAAAAAAAAAAAAACAACGCAAGAGTTTTCACTGTTAAAACATCATAAATTGCTGAACTATGTGACATACTAGTCTTTTTGAGAAAACATTCATTGCTGTTGTGGCAAAACATCAAATTTTTATATTAATCAGAGGATAGTTTCACATTATTTTGTACAAAAACAAATAAAACGTCTAAACGGCTACAACAACAAAAAAAATTCGGTAACGCTTCCTTTTACAGTCCTGTTACCCATGTACTTACTATGTACT
The DNA here is from genome assembly GCA_029959095.1 of Rhinichthys osculus. NCBI lineage: Eukaryota > Metazoa > Chordata > Actinopteri > Cypriniformes > Leuciscidae > Rhinichthys > Rhinichthys osculus. The sequence continues at coordinate 39,688,924 of JARWKJ010000008.1, read as the reverse complement.
TATTATAGTAACTATAATTACTGGGTAATAACTAGGTTCTAACCCTGAACCTACCCCTAACCCATGTACTTACCTTATATTAGCCAGTACTTTCTAGGTAAGTACACGTAAGTACTGTACTGTAAAAGGAAGCGTTACCAAAAAGTCATTGTGTCCTTGAGTTTTTGCGCATGTAATAAATGGCATGTTACTGTTTTCTGCAGGCCTTCATCCGCCGGTGTCTAGCCTACAGGAAAGAGGACCGGTTTGATGTGCACCAGCTGGGCAGTGACTCCTACCTGCTGCCTCACATAAGACGGGCCAGTTCCTCAGGAACCCTGGCCCCAAACTCAGCCTCCTATTGACAACTTGCACTGAGCGCTCTGACTGACACAGCCCGACTGGCCAGCGTCTGATCGCCCTACCCAAGAGCAGGGTGGGAACATTTCCAGACAGCCATAAGGAAAAGAAGCTGGCTTCCTCATCTTGAGGAAGTTTGTGATGAATTATTGTGCTTTTGCAGCAGCGAGATTTGGGTTTACTGAGAAAAGTGTTTCGGAAGCAAATGAAGAAAAATAAAGCATGAATATTTAGACATCTGAAGACTGTCACAAAGTCATTGAAGAAAAATAATGCCTTCTAAGGACTCAATAGGGCACAGCTACAGTTAAGTACTTTGAAATGTGACACTTGTCATTTGGTTTTTCACATGGTTGCCTCCAAGTTCAAAGAGGAGAGTCCTGGCAAACCACTATCAATTCCCATGGTCTCGGCTGGGTTTCAGTAAATTAAGGATTTCTTTGAAGAGCATACATTCAGAGTTACTGTAACTGGCGTGCAAAGGTTTCATTTTTCACTCTGTAGTAATGTTATGTGGTACAGACAACAGTGTTAGCTTTCCTTGCTTTGTTCAACTAGCTATGAGAATGTAATTCTAGCATACAGAGAGGCTACTGGCACACTAGGCCCAGGCAGCAAACTAATGTTTAAATGCACAAAATAACCAAATGTAGATGAATGGCAATGTACAGAATCCTATGCAGGACAAAATAAAAAGAATCCCCTCTGGTGAATTCATGTATATTTGTTGTACAGCACCTTAATTTCAGATATTAACTTTCAGCAGATTCATCCTGTACAGAGGTTTAACATTTTGCTCTTTTTTTTTTTTCTTGTAAATTTGGTTTCCTGGTGTGTTTTTGGATTGTGCTGCTTTGATGTTGCTCTTTTTCAAACCGCTGTATAATGTACTTTGGGTATAAATTGTACAGTCCTGTTTAAAAGACTTTCAAATAAATGCCAGGAAGCTCCATTTACTGCATTGTATTTGGTTTAGTGATGTGAATTGTTGTTCTGACAACAGTCTGTAGCGCCACCCACTGGCCATCTAAAGGAAAGCTCTGTGCATGTGTCAAGTCAGAATTAATCAAATGCAAAATACATGCTGGCAATGTCATTTTATTTCTGCAATTTTGAAAATAATTATTTTCTGTGGGGTAGGATGAGCCACACTTTTACCTAGAACATTTTAAACTGTCCATCAGATCAATCTATATGTAGTGGAAAGGTGTTTTGTGCTAAAGATATGTTTTTGCATATAATTTATACATATCTGCATATGTCAAACATGTTGGTGACTTAACATAAAAAAAAAAGATTAAAAAAAAAAAAAAAAAAATCATGCCATAAGTATGTGCTGTAGCCTCGTCCACACTTTAGATTTTATCATTCATGTTCTTATGGTATTGGATTAAAGGGGGCTTGTTCTAATAGAATGTGTCATTAAACAGACTATTTTGATGGATTTTACAAAGCAAAATTCAAAGAAAATCACCATTGACTGAGTCTTAAGAAAAAAGTATGATCAGACTTTCATAATTTGTGGCTGATTTTTAACCATAAACCAACCCCACATTAGTTTTATTTTGTACAGATTATGAGTCTAACTCCCAGTTTCACAGACAAGGTTTAAGCCTAGTCCCAGATTAAAATGTATGTTTGAGCTGTTTTAACTAAAAGCAATTCGCACTGGCATATCTTAGAAAAAAAACATGGTGTGCATCTTGAGACAAAACAATGGCACTGACATATTTTGAGGCACATTTATAAAAGCTACTTAATCATGGCTTAATCTAAACTCTGTTTGTGAAACTAGGCCAAAACAAATTAGTCCAAAATTGCTAGACAGTACCACATAATAGAGACCATACTAGATGCACTCTTTTAAAATAAAGGTTTCAAAGGGTTTAGAGTATAGCTCACCCTGCGCTCATGACAATTTCAAGAAACGTTTGTATTCTATAAACAATAAAAAATATTAAACATTTTAATCAGTACACACACTTAAAAGGACATTTTTGATATTCACAAGCTAGGTTGGTTCAAGTTTTCAGTTTTATTTATAATGCACTTTAAAAACTTCAATGTAGACCATAGTGCTGTGCAATAAGAAAAAACTTTACATACAATTTACCAATTATATAAAAACATATAATCAAAACAAATTCATAATCACTATGCTTTAAATGCTAGAGAAAAGTTTTAAACTTGACCATTGACATGTAAGAACTCACAAAATGGTACAGTACTCTATAACCTTGTAGCAGCAATAGAAATAGCACTGTCATCTTTCTTTAGGTTAGTAAAATATATATATATTTAAATTTAAACCGTAGATCACACTTCTCTTTTTAATTTTGGTTCTATTTCGTTACCGACCATCAGAGGCAGTGATTCACAATGGATGTTATCTCTTGTACAGCACAGGTAGAGGCTGAATGTGAAATCGCATACTTCGCTATATAGTAGGCAAAAAAACAGTATGTGACAAAGTAGTATGTCTGAATTCACATTACTCATAAAAGAGTAGACAAAAGCTACCCGATGACCTTATATTTCAGTCGAGATCCTGAAGTGTGCTTCCGATGGACACTTTACTATCCCATGAGGCCACAGGAGAGGATTTGTGAATGGAGAAGCAACGCAACTGATGCTGGTAGGTCACATGATAATGACAACATGGCGAATTTAGTATGTCCCGATTACATTCATACTACACACACTCATACTATACAGAGCGTTTTAGCTGCCGTAAAGTAATTACTTATTCAAAATAAATACCCACTCAAGAGATTATGTGATTTCGGACGCAGCCACAGTAATAGTAACAGTCATCACATGACCTGGAATGTCATGCGGATCTCCCCTATTTAACCCCGTGTTAGCCATAGCCAGCAAACTGTCCCTTCAATCTTCCTGCATACGTGCAAAGATGGCAGGTAAAAAAAAAAAAAAAACTTTCATTCTGAATACCTCGGATTCTGTCTTTCACAAACATTTTGTTGGGGTCACGTAATGCAGAATGAAAGACAAAACATTGTCCCACTGGATACCTCAAGTGCACCAGCGGATGGGATGCTCCTAGTGGCACCAAATTGACCTAGAAGACCATGGATCCCAATGTTATTTAGGCTTCTCAATGGGTCATCTTGGAGCCTTCCTGAGACAGGACCTCCTTGAGCTACAGGGACAGATTTGACACCCAAACCCAGATCAACTGCAGCTCCGTGTCTGGCCTCGGAGGAGTAGGAAATAACTACTGAGGACTTGTGATCTACAATCCTGAGTTCTAGAGCACAGGAAAATCTATGCTTGTTGGTGGAAGTTTTTGACTAATTTGTGTAGACTGGGAGGGAAGATCCCTTCCACTCAGACTGTTAGAGTAAGGCTACTCATCGGACTCATCGGCTCAAAAGTGTGCTGTGTAAGTGATCTTACAATCAGACTTACATTACCTAAAGTGGCTTTAAATGAAGACAGCATGCCTCTATGCCATAACGTCAGCTAAGCGTGTTGGTGAGCTCCATGCATTGTCAATCAATACATCTTGCATGCACTGGAATGTGGATGAAACAATTACCTTGTGGCCCAACCCCTAACTTCTCCACTCAACATTGTTTAGAAACCAAGAAATTGAGTTGGTAGCACTTAATCCTCCTATGTCAGACACACAAGACAACAATCATATTGAATGACTATGCCCATTGCTTGCCCTTTTGGCTATCTGAAAGCCACAGAGAAATACAACAGTCAGACCAACTCTTCCACTGCTATTGCAGGCTTACTAGCAGCAGGCATAAGATGCCGATCAGTAAGAAGTATCTCCACATCTTAGGCACATTGAGGTGTGTATCCATCTAACTGACATTTTTTGCAGCGGCTAATTGGTCATCTTCTGATATATTCTTCAGATACAGGGTTACCATAAACCCAAAAGCAGAATGTTATAGTCCACTGTAAATTTGACATTTTGTAAACTTGACTGGACAAACTATAAAATAAGAACATGAAGAGAAAGTCACTAATTGATTGAAGATGACAAGTTTTACAGTAAAAAAAAAAAAAACTTACAGACTAAAAGTGGTACTTTCACCGAAACCATTCACTCATATACCTAATCTTCAGACCAAGTCTGCAAAACTGCAAGCGCATTATATGCTTTACACTCTATACATGCTTTACACTTTACACTCTAAAACTAACAGCTTCATTTAGAAAACACTGCCATTTAAATGCCACATTAATTTCCCAATTACCTACATCCAATGATTAGGTGTGAAAACACTAAAATTGATCACTTAGAAATAAAATAAAAAACTCAATGTTTTCAGAAAGAAAGAAATTATTTTTACCCTCTTGCATTTCTGTTTATAGTGTAAATATAGCTTATTTGATCACTTTGTTTCTCAAAACATTGAGTTTTGATTTCTAATACATTTTTGACCCTTGAATATATACTGAATATGAATACCTTATGCAAGTCACCTTTATTTCTGTTCCACTGTACAGATTGTTTCAAAGCAGCTTCACAATAGTTACAAATTAAAATTCTGCTGTAAAGCAGTTCTAACAAGCCAATAGTGTCATTATTCAGCTCAAGTCAGTTCAGTGTGTATTCAGTACAGTCAATAACTAAAATTAATCACTTGTCCATACATACTATATATACAGTGTATTTGTGCACTCCTGTACACTCCAATGCACACTGAACAAGCTAGTCATGCATAAGAGTTCAAATAGTTTTGAATGAAGTTTGCTTTTGCAAGAGATGTGTGACGTTTTGCATGTTGTGTGTGTTTTGTGGTTTTGTGTGTAGAGTTCTGAGAAATGGAGCCATAGTTTCTTAAATTCTCTGTAAGCAATTAAAAAAAAACTAATTGTCAGCTGAGTCAACATCAAATCGGTCTTATCTGTGTCTTCATAATCAAACCTGCTGGCATCACTCGCCATCTCCAGTGTCTTCCAGTGACCCTCACCAGCCCCAGTGTCTTCAGGTGAGCTTCAACAGCCCCAGTGCTTTCTGGTGACCCTCAATAGCCCCAATGTCTTCTGGTGACCCCAACTAGCCCCAGTGTATTCCGGTGACCCTGAGCAGCCCCAGTTTCCTCTGGAGACCTTCATCAGCCACAGTGTCTTTTGGTGACCCTCACCAGCCTCTGTGTCTTCTTTTGACCCCCACCACCCCCAATGTTTTCTGGTGACCCTTACCAGCCTTAATGTCTTCCGGTGAGCCCCACAAGACTTTTACTCCCATATCTGCTGTGGTTTGTCTGCAGATTTTACCTCAGAAAGTCGCCAGACCTGAGCCTTCTACACAAGTCTAATATCTAGTTATGCTGTTCCTAAGTGACGGAGCTGAATAGTAAACCTGCCCATTTGGACTTCCATCTCCTGCCTTTTTGAGGCATTAGTAGGAGCACACGTGACATGTTTTATGGCATTTTTGTTCATCAAGTCCTTGAACTACGAACTCACAAAATAGGCTACATTGTCAGATACTATCATTTCCAGGAGTTTCCAACAGTTGGATCATTTCCAACAGTTTTTAACTTTAATGTAATTGCAGTAAGACAGCCTTGCGACCCTGTGGAGGCATAACAAGAGACCCAACAAGAGACTGCTGTTCTGCACACTAAGGCCTTGTCCACACGGACACGGGTATTTTTATAACCGGAGTTTTTCCTACAGCGTTTAAAAAAAAAATCTCCGTCTACATGAAAACGCAAAAACACGCTATCAAGCGCGGTCAAGAGCATGCCACGCCAGCAGGCGGCGATATAAACCTTAACCGTAAAGCCACGTTGGCCAATCAGAAGCGCAAATCTGACGTCAAACACAGCGGATAACAGCGCACACTCTGACGTCGCAAGGCAAAAACCCCGGTTTCACTGTCTACATGACAACACTGTAACCGGCGTTTCTGAAAATCCTCACCCTGGCAGGGGTTTTCAAAAATGTTCGGTTTCAGTGCGTTTTCGTGTGGACGAACGCCCGAACCGCGTAAAAAAAGTCACGGTTATAAAAATACCCGTGTCCGTGTGGACAGGGCCTCAGATGTGATACCAAGGGAATATCCTCCATCATTAGTATTTGGTCCTCCTAGGGAAATTACGGGAAAAGGATCATAACTGCCCTTTGAATTCGTGATGACACAAATTGTGGAACAGCTTTCAATTCACTAAAGAGGAATAAAAAGAGTTTATGATCTCTGGAAATGGTGACAGTTCTGCCAAACAGATAATTGTCTAAGTTCTGAATTCCAAAATGACAGAGGACTTACCTAATACACACCCTGACGAAGGCATAAAGCCGCAACGCGTAGGTGTATCTGTCAACAATTTTATTCACTTAAAGCCATGATCAAATAAAGGCTTTTTAAACTTTTTTCTACATTATTTGAGTGCCTTGGAGTACCTTTTCTGTTGTTGAGCTGAAATATCACAAGCAACCAAAGAGCACAGAGAATTCACACCCTGTGCAGCACTTCTTTTGCATTTTTTTGCTTTGATATCTTTGTCGAGATGTGAGTCATTTCGTTCTGCCATTGTGAGCATTCTGGACATGAAACTTATTGGTCTCTCTTTGCCATCCCCCATCTGATGTGACAACACAGCTCCCACCCCATAAGAAGATGCATTACCAGAGTCTTTTTGAGTATCACAACGAACAAGTACCCCGAAGACTGAATAAGTTGTTTGGATTTCTCAAACACATCGCTTTGTTCACTATCCCACATAGTGCCATTTCATTTTTTTTTCTCAGGAGGCGAAATGTAAATCAGCAGCCTTCTAGAGGTTCATCCCTCTCCCCTCCTGATACTGCTAAGAGCAAAAAGAGTGCTACTGCTTGAGCCCCCTCAAAGAGCTAATGTAAAAGTATCAAATACTTTTTTTACTAACTTTTACTAACAAGTAAAAATTAATGTAAGTAAAATCATGTCCGAGGATTGGTTTGTCAGGGTAGATCTAAAGGACGCATACTTCCATATATCCATCCTTCACCATATATCCATCTTTCAACAATAGCGGAAGTTCCTCAGGTTCGCTTTCGGGGGTGAAGCGTACCAGTATCGGGATCTTCCATTCGGCCTAGCTCTATCCCCTCGCACCTTTATGAAGAGCATGGATGCAGCACCGGCTCCTTTGAAACTCCAGTCCCAGGTAGAAGGTGACGTTCCCGCGACCATGGGTAACGTTTCCTAAAAGTTCTCTAAAGGTGACGAACATTCCGAACCTTTACAGAACATTAGGGACGTTCCTGAAACGTCCTCTTTTGTTAATGAAAGTGCTGCAGTTCAACGTTCCTTACAGGACTTTAGGGAGACGTTCCGTAATGGTAATCTTATGGTCACATAACAACGTTACAAAGAGGACGTAATCAAAACGTTCTCATATGGGTCTAAGTTGGTCCTATTATAACTTTCCTTATAGGACTTTAGGGGGACGTTTCGTAATGGTAATCTTATGGTCACATAACAACGTTACAAAGAGGATGTAATCAAAACGTTCTCATATGGGTCTAAGTTGGTCATACAATGACGTTCTTTATGTGACTTTAGGGGAACGTTCCATATTGGTTCTTTTATGGTCATATAGCAACATTACAAAGGGGGCATAATAAGGACATTCCCATTTGGTTCTCTGTTGACCATATGAGAACGTTTTGTGACTAACTTAATGAGAACATTCTCATATACATCACGTTTTGTGCGCGGTGACGTGGGACGAACCGAGGTTCAACTTCCGTCAACTTCTGTCACGTTTATCTGGTTTGTCTGCGGGCTGGACCCTTCTCGGACGGACACCTGACGGCGGTCTTTTTCCTATTTTTTTTTCCGACAGCGAGCCAGAAAAAGCCAATGTGATTATCATGTAAAGTTATTTTAATTAACCATTCTCGCGTAGATGGTCAGGCTATATTGGCTTTTTTTTAGATAAACAAGCTAACGTAAGCGCTAGGCCTATTCCAATTTGCTTATTTTAACTCTTGTTTATATAGCCTGCAGGGTCTCCTCACGAAATCTAAGTGGCATAAAGTTCAATGCGAGGGTCTTTAGAATATGTTTGTATTATTTTTGTCTCTTTTCTTTTCTTTTAATTTTTTCCTATTATTTGGTAAAGGCTACACCACTTTTCCATGGGAAAAAAGTTGTGGTGATCCCGCTATTTGGCTCGTTGATGTAAAACAGTCTTTTACAATTGTTATTATAAAATCAAGAATACAGACGTTTTAAGCTCAGCAACAATGGCAGCAAAATGTACACAGTATATAAAAAAAAACTCCTGTCACACACACAGAGCCTGCAGATCAGGTTGAAGCGGAGAAGCATCAGCTTCTTATTCTTTAAATATAACAGAAGACCTTAATAGGACACAAAAGATTATATTCTAAGTTGGTCCCTAAAAGTTCTGCAGGACGTTCTCAGAATGTTTTGGAAACATTGGATTTGTGAATTAAATATGGTCTTCTAAACGTTCCCAGAACGTCCTGAATGTTCCCTGAAGGTCCTCCAAATAACGTCCCCAAACCCTTTAAAGAACTTCACATCGTGACTGTCTGGGAACGTGGTGGGAACGTTACCAGGCGACGTCCTTGACACCAGCGGGACGTTCTCAGAATGTTTTGGAAACATTGGATTTCTGAATTAAATATTGTCCTCTAAACGTTCCCAGAACATCCTTGAAGGTCCTCCAAATAACGTCCCCAAACCCTTTAAAGAACTCCACATCGTGACTGTCTGAGAACGTTACCAGGCAACGTCCTTGAAACCAGCGGGGACGTTCTCAGAACGTTCTGAGAACTTAAAATTTCTAGCTGGGGTGCATTCGTGTGCTAAACTATAAGGAAGACTGAATGAGTTGGCGGAATACCATACCAAGTGCTTGGGAGCACTTCGCAGTAATATCATCTCTCGTGAAAAGTCCTCTCCCCCTGAAATGAGAGGGAGGAGGAGAGGGAGCGGGGGAGAGGACTTTTCACGAGAGATGATATTACTGCGCCGAGTCGAAGTGCTCCCAAGCACTTGCTATGGTATTCCGCCATACAATATAGTTATCCATATTGTTATGAACTGCTCCGAGACTTGGAGGTGAAGATCCAAATGCAGCTTTATTATAGAATAGTCGTACAGGCAGGGTCAAGAATCAGCAAACAGGACAATGGAGAATACACAGAGAGAATCCAAGAAACAGGCAGAGGTCAGGGCAGGCAGCAATAATCAGAGTCCAAGAACAATCCAAAGTCAAAAACAGAAAAACAAACACGGGAAAACGCTCGGAAATGCAGACACACAGTACAACAAGACTTCGCAATAAGTGAATGTGAAAACCAGGTATTTATGGTGTGAACTAAACAAGATGATGAGAAACAGGTGAATGAGATGAGTGCTGATGAGTCCGGGCAGTGAGTTATGGGAAATGTAGTTTGTGAGTGAAACATGATTGTCTGGTGTGGAGTGCCCTCTGGTGTCTCTCAAGGGCACTCCAGCTGGTGACCGTTACATAGGCCAAATAGGCTCAGGAACAGAACCCGGCTCAGGAACAGACATAGACACCGACTCGGGAACAGGAACAGACAGCGTGGCGGCAGCCATCTTTGCTGAGGGTTCAGATGACATGGCGGCGGCCATCTTGTCCGGAGACACTGGCTCGGCGGCGACCATCTTGTCCGGAGACACTGGCTCGGCGGCGGCCATCTTGTCAGACATGACGTGAACAGTCTCTGGCTGGTCAGACGTGACGTGAACAGTCTCTGGCTGGACAGACGGGACATGAACAGTCTCTGGCTGGTCAGACGTGACGTGAACAGTCTCTGGCTGGGCAGACGGGACGTGAACAGTCTCTGGCTGGGCAGACGGGACGTGAACAGTCTCTGGCTGGGCAGACAGGACGTGAACAGTCTCTGGCTGGGCAGACGGGACGTGAACAGTCTCTGGCTGGGCAGACGGGACGAGAACAGTCTCTGGCTGGGCAGACGGGACGTGAACAGTCTCTGGCTCGTGAACAGTCTCTGGCTCGTGAACAGTCTCTGGCTCGTGAACAGTCTCTGGCTGGGCAGACGGGACGTGAACAGTCTCTGGCTGGGCAGACGGGACGTGAGCAGTCTCTTGATCGGCTGTGCTGATGTGAACAGTCTCTGGATCGGCTGTGCTGACGTGAAGTGCAGGCTCGGCTGGACTGGCTCTGGGACAGGCTCGAGCCGGACAAGGCTGGAAGGTCTTGGCGGGAAGAGACTCTGGCTCGACGGTCTCGGCGGGACGAGACCCTGAAACGATGGCCCTCTGGGCACCACGTGCAGACATCAGCGGGGAATCTGCCACGCTGGAAACCAGTCCTGGGCGGCCATAGACCGATCCGATGGCAGGCTTGATGGTTGGTGGGACGTGAACTGACTCAGGCTCAGGGGGTACTGTGAGCTTGCAGGGTTCTTCGTCCGCCAACCCCACAGTAAGTGCCGATCCGCTCAAGGAAAGCGCCTGGTCGATATACTGTTCAAGCGACCAGTGAGGATCATGCAAGGGCATGAATGAACCGAGCGGTTCAGATAGTCCTCCCCGGAAAAAGATCATAAGACATACCGTGTCCATTGAGGTGAGATGTGCCAGATCAATAAAGTCCTCGACATACTCCTCAATTAGCCGATTCCCCTGCTTGAGACGCATGATTTGTATTGCTGTATCCCTGGTTGGCATCACTGCTGGATCTTGGTGTGGTGAAGTCTTCTGTTATGAACTGCTCCCAGACTTGGAGGTGAAGATCCAAATGCAGCTTTATTATAGAATAGTCGTACAGGCAGGGTCAAGAATCAGCAAACAGGACAATGGAGAATACACAGAGAGAATCCAAGAAACAGGCAGAGGTCAGGGCAGGCAGCAATAATCAGAGTCCAAGAACAATCCAAAGTCAAAAACAGAAAAACAAACACGCGAAAACGCTCGGAAATGCAGACACACAGTACAACAAGACTTCGCAATAAGTGAATGTGAAAACCAGGTATTTATGGTGTGAACTAAACAAGATGATGAGAAACAGGTGAATGAGATGATTGCTGATGAGTCCGGGCAGTGAGTTATGGGAAATGTAGTTTATGAGTGAAACATGATTGTCTGGTGTGGAGTGCCCTGTGGTGTCTCTCAAGGGCACTCCAGCTGGTGACCGTTACACATATTACACACTTAAAAAAAACGCAACGTTTTATTTTCTGCCACCGGCCTAAGTCGAGTTACACTACTCGAGTAACTGTTTTTAAATAGGGAAAACGTGGAGGTGTTTGGTCGCTTCTCTTCTTGGCACGTATATAATGAACAGGGCTAAGCTAAGTGCTAACATAGTTTTGCGGCAAGACAGAGCGATTTAGTGCACGCACTGAGATGAGAGAGGAATGTATCAACTCGTCTTAGTTAAGGGAATAACATAGTTTAATATGAAAAACCGGTAGAGTATCCCTTTAAGCAAGGGACCATTGGGGAGACTCCACTTGGTTATCCATTTCCTTTGTGGAGCATTGAGGATGAGGCCTGCGGCTCAGGCCAGGGTTCCATTTTGTGGTTCTAGAAGGGTTATCCCTGGCAACCTTCGAAGCCATAGAGTCTGTATCAGAGAAGTTCCTTACTCTAAAGGTGTTTTTTTTTTTTGCTACCTTTTACGTCCATCAAGAGAGTGGGGGACTTACATGCCCTGTCTGTCTCTCCTTCCTGTTTGGAGTTCACTCCTGGGAGAGCTAAAGCCTTTCTCCACCCTAGACCAGGTTATGTGCCCAATGTGCCAACTAATTTGGCATTGGCTATTGTTCTCCAGGCCTTCCATCCTCCACCGCGTGTGTCGGCGGGTCTACAGAAGCCACACCTTGTGTGCCCGGTTAGGGCTCTTGAGGCCTATATGCATAGGTCCTCCTCATGGGGGAAGTGTGACCAGCTGTTAGTGTGCTTGGGGTCTCCCAGGAGGGGGTCCCAGCATCAAAGTAGACCATTAGCAATTGTATTGTCGAGGCAATCTCTACAACATATGAGATGCGCAGTATGCCTTCGCCTCTGTTGATCAGTGTTGCATCCTCGAAAGCTCTATTGACGTGGGTCTCCCTTCAAATAGGTCTATGATGCTGCGGGTTGGGCCTCCACACACATATTTATGAGATTTTTTAGTTTGGACCTTCCTTCCACACTGGTCTCTTGAGTACTCTTGTCCTCCTGAGTTGTGCCCAGACAGGTTTCACACCAGGGCAGGCATTAGTCAGTGTGGCACAGTGGGCATTTTGTTCCGCAAAGTTTCGCCATTTGACGCAGCGCGAGTTCCCTTGAAAGGAAACGTCTCAGGTTATGAATGTAACCATTGTTTCCTGAGAAGGGACACTATTGTGTGCCGACTTACCTTTGCAGCTTTCATGATGTGCCGTCACACGCAACATCACGACGCAATGCCAATCGGGATAAGACTGGTTTCACAGACTGATCTCATGAAATGGCGTATGTATGACATGCGAATTCGTATTTCTATTTTTGGCGTGCTATCAACACGCATAATCGCTTTTCAGCGTGTTTATCAACGCCGTTGACTTAACTACATTACTGTATATATAAATATATGACCTACCCCAGCCCCGTCCCTAAACCTACCCGTCACTGGGGTTAATGCCATTTATGAGTCTTCCCCTACCATCCTAGGAAAAAAAATATCGCTCCACAGACGTAGATATACTTTTTGCTTCGTTTCGCTCAGACATTTAACGGCGTACACATACACGCGGAATCACTCTGACATTTAACGGCGTACACATACACGCAAAAGATTTCGGCGTGGACATACACGCGGATAGCTCAAAATGCGTATAGATAACACGCCACTTGACTTGAAAGTGGCGTGTATGTTTACGCAAAGTCATGATGTCATGTTGGGTTTCACACTTGCTTCAGTCGCTGTCTTGCTGAGGCGTTCCCCAAACTGTCTTCATTAGACACAGTGTCTCGTTCCCATCTCAGGAACAATGGTTACATTCATAACCTGAGACGTTTGTTTTTGGCGGTTGTTTAGTAATTGTTTGTGGCAATTTCGGTATCTATACAGTCTGATTAACGCAGTTCAAGTGGGTCCCTGGTCAAAAAATATGGAAATCCATGTAAATACAGAAAAATCACATCCCTGTTAGACACAGGCGAATCGTTAGACGCAGTGTCTCGTTCCCATCTCAGGAACAATGGTTACATTCATAACCTGAGACGTTTGTTTTTGGCGGTTGTTTAGTAATTGTTTGTGGCAATTTCGGTATCTATACAGTCTGATTAACGCAGTTCAAGTGGGTCCCTGTTCAAAAAATATGGAAATCCATGTAAATACAGAAAAATCACATCCCTGTTAGACACAGGCGAATCGTTGTCATTTAGGAATGAGATAATTGTGCAGCTCTTTTACACACACAGATAACAATCATGTCACCTCACTAAATATAGGCTACAACCATCTTCTTTTATGATTGACAGCTACATCAGACTGGTCTCTGTGTTGTATAGGACCCTAAAAACTTGTGCATGTTATTCTAGAAAGCTCTGGCCTAAAGTTACGATGTAATGTGCCCTGAAGGACGTACTGAAAGATGGTGGCTCCATACACTGTTGCCAGGTTCTCAGATGTCAAGACAAAACGACTCAGTAGCCACATGGACACGGGACATGAAGAACAGCAGATAACAAGGGACTTCATAATCTTCTGCTTGGAAGATTGCATGGGATCATCCTCAGGGCCTGACTCTTTGGAATCCACAAGATAAAATAAAGAATTCAAGAAGATTCAGTCAGATTTAATTTTTTGTTGTGCAGCATGTAGTCTACCCAAGATTTAAACTCATCACCCAACTTCACATACCTCTAAACGCCTTCACCAGTTATGTCCTGTGTGGCTCCATGGAATCAGCCAGGCAATTTACATTTTAATAAAGAGGCCAGAGTAGGAAAATCTCCAGAATGTCTCATTGATCAAAACTTTTCCTCAGCTCCTGACAGCATTTCACTCTCCTTCCAAACCTGAACAGGCCACTTTCACTGAGATCTACAAACACATTTCACAAATAAAATATCTGCATAGAATGAGAAACACAGTCAAACAAATATGAGAAAGTAAATACAAAAAATTTAGTTTACAAAAAGTTTGCAAAGCTTTCTAACAAGTGTGCATTTTTAAGAGTGTATAGTTGGGAAACATTACATTTATTGTAGTGTTTCTCCATATTCTCTAAATAGAGCAATGGCTGAAACAAACACACCTTTTTTAGGTGCAAGTAAAGAAAATAAACTCTGTAAAGAGTATAACTGCACACTCACCTAAGTATGTTTATTATTTCCAATGTTTAAGGAGACAAGCAGCCTTTGTCATGGTACAGATTGACAAAGAACTTCTTACAAAATGGAGAACACCTAGCCTGGCTAATGTCTGGGAACCACATGTTAATTTTCTCGTATTTGAGGCGTGGTTTACGAATGCCCAGAGCCGTTTATTGGGTGCTACGAATGTCTATCAAATGCGCCTGTACGTAGCTCATAGCCAATCGTTTCAATTATACCAGATGACGTATGTAGAGCGACAGAAATTAGACGAGGAAGAATACTTAGAACAATATCTAATATCTGCATCGAAAGGTAACTTCGCGTCTGCTGCCATGTTTGATCCATAGGTATAAACAAACTGCTTTGGTGTCGTCATCGTCTTGCTGCTCCCTCCCCGTTCTGTGATTGGTCCCCTCGCTGAGGCAAAAATCTGGTCCATGGTATCCAGACTGCCTCAGCGTGAATAAAATCGCGCTGCGCAAAGGCAGTATGGGGAAACCCAGGCTAGAGAACACCATAAATATATATAAAATTATAAAAATACTTGAGTGTGCAGATATACTCTTTATAAAGTGTTTAAAACCAATTTACAAGGTTAATTACAGTATATGAACAATGAAAACAAGACAAGTATGCTGATAAATTTCATGAACACAACTTTATGAAGTTATAGACAGTCAGTATTTGTGAATTGTTAATAGGCTAATGTGCAGTGTGTGTATTGCATGGCCAGAGAACCCATAGAGTTCGCATGATTACCCCAGTCCACCGCCGATGAGCGTCAAAACTGAACCATGGAGCAATGGAAGAAGGTTGCCTGGTCTGAAGAATCATGTTTTCTTTCAGATCAGGTGCATGGCCGGGCATGTGTGCATGTTTACCTGGGGAAGAGATGGTTGCTGGATGCATTATGGGAATAAGGAGGCAGTGCTGGGAAATCTTGGGTCGTGGCATTCTTGGATGTTACTTTGACATGATGCCACCTACCTAAAGGTTGTTGCAGACCATTCACCCATTTCATCACCCCTAATGCTGTGGCTGATTATTATGTTTATGTTGTGGGCAAAACAAGGTGAATAACAGGAAACAAATATAAGTGCAAATATTTGTGCAAAAAATGTTTCTATATAATGTATATAATTATAACATTAAACCTATAATATATCAAATAATAACATTAATATTTTACATATCAGTCATTTTATTTCCACCACACTGAACAATTTGGTCCTGATTTTATCAGAGAAATAATGCATTAAATGGGTAAAGTGTTAATAAATTGCATTGTAGCCTATGCCAGGATCGGCCGCTAGATGCCCAGCTGCAAAGTCATAATGAAGTGAATGCAGTGCCAGGTTTAAATACCCATAATACCACCATAATACCCATGATCCATCAGTCCCCTTCCCATAGTGAGAATGTTTACTATCGGACTAATAAAGCGGCTGATGTTAATTCTCCAGTGTTTCTATTCCATTACAATTCTGTACATAGCCTACCTGATGGACTTTTGAGCTTGTGGATTACTGACCAGCAGACTGTCCACCATAAGAGCACAATACACTCCGGAGCCTGGACCAAACAAATTGCCCCTGAGGCCTGTAGATATTCTGTACAAAAAATGTAAACATCATATTGCAGAGCGTAACAATTGCTTGAGGAAATGATGATGCTTTTCAAAGAAGTCCCGTTTCAATAATACATCTTACTTAACATACCTGATTAGGCACGGATAATGATGTAGTAATCATTATTAATGATTGCTGAATGAATAATCAGTCAAGTATGGTTAACAGTATAATTTATCAGGACTACACAAGACACCCATATGCAGAGGTTAAAGGAGTAATGTTATACTGATTACACTGTGGTAGAGAAAGTGATTTAGGAAGGAACAAATAAAGGAGAGAACGACTGGGACAGCATATTTTTGTCAATATCATCATTGTTTCAATTGCAGGGTTCAGCACAAAGCGTCAGTCAGTCAGTATGTATCAGATGTAGGCAGTGACAGAAACCGAAAGGAATGGCAGCTGCAGACCGGACCACTTGAGGGCGCTGGAGCGATAACTTCAAGAGATTGGCTTTTTTTGAAATGCAAAGCGAGTTTATGGTTTGCTGCATACTGCTCAGTACACAATGATGCCTGCTGTAGTTTTAATAGTAAGTGCCATTATTCCAATATAAACGTTGTAAATAGTAGGCTATAGAATTCCTGTCACGTGACCTCGCTATAGTTCCTGTAATTCAGGGAGTGGCTTTTCAGTTGTTACAGATTTTCACCTATACTGGCTTTTATTATACGACATTAAGTCAAGTAAAATCGCAAAAGGGACCAAATCTCTGTATGTAATACATACATCATTGGCATAAATCCACTGGCAGTGAACATGGGATATAACTTCCAGTTTACATAGTATTAAAAAAAAGGTTTTATTTTAAGTGTAAAAATGAATAGGCCTACATAGGAGCCCATTAGTATTGGCTAATAATGTACACAGATAGTAGGCTACAACATTTTTATATTTTAAGTATTGCAATTCATTCTAAGGGAAACATTCAACAGAAATCCTCAAAGGCACTTTCAAAGAATATCAAGATACTTTTAGGTTATTGTAAAAACAGACATAAATTGTAAAGAGGCAATCTATTTTGGTTTGGCTGATTATCTTATGAAATGGCAAAATCGCATTTGTGTGAAAGCTGCCTTGTGTGTAGAGGTGTCAAGACAGAGCAGACGGCTGGTATCTCTCAGTCTACTGCCCATAGTCTGCACAGCACACCTGAGACGTGTGTGTGTGTGTGTGTGTGTGTGTGTGTGTGTGTGTGTGTGTGTGTGTGTGTGTGTGTGTGTGTGTGTGCGAGCGAGTAAAGGAACAGAGCCAAGCTTATTCTTTCCAATGCGGCTCTAAGTTTAATAATGCTTGTAATTGGAATTGATGGGTGAAGAAGAGCTCTGCTAAGACTGTGAAGGTAATGTAAGAGCTTCTTTGGCTGCTTTCCACAAGGTTCCACATGGCTTATCCATTTGTCATTATGGGGAAATAACATTTACAGGTGTACCAGCAGTATTTCAAACAGAAAGAGAACAAAATTGAGTTTTGTTGTGTTTTATTCAAAGGATATCACCCAAAAAATTTAATTCTGTCATCACTCCCCCTAATTCTGTTCCAAACACGTAAGACTTTCGTTCATCTTTTTAATAAATTTTGAGCGATTTCTGTTCCTCCATTGACAGCTATGCAACTACCACTTTGACAAAAGTTCATAAAGAAATCGTAACACTAATCCATATGAATTGAGCGGTTTAGTCCAAATTTTCTGAAGAGACTCGATCGCTTTATGATGAAAAGATTTAATTTGATTCACATAAACATTCATCAACTCACACACCAGTTGTGGTAAACGGAAGCTCAGGCATGTTTGCTTGACGTGTGAGAACCAATGAGGTTCATTCTCGTGTTACGCAGCACGTTTGAGCTTCAGCAAGAACCAATGAGGATCATTCTCGTGTTACGCAGCACTTTTGAGCTTCAGCAAGAACCAATGAGGTTCATTCTCGTGTTACGCAGCACGTTTGAGCTTCTGCAAGAACCAATGAGGTTTGTTCACGAGCAGGTTCGGTTGAGCTTCTGTTTATGTTCGCTGATCCATGTTTCAATGTGAATAAAGGCATAAATTAAATCTGTTTATCATATAAAGTGATCATGTCTCTTCAGAAAATTTGGACAAAACCGCTCAATTCATATGGATTAGTTTTACGATCTCTTTATGAATTGAACAAAAGTCTGGAACGACATGAGAGTAAATGATGTCTGAAATTTCCCTTTTTGGGTGAACAATCACTTTAATTTTATACACACATAGCCTATACCATTACTCTTAAAAAAACAAACATATTTTTCCATATTAATTTATGTCCATATATCATTATCTTGATATTTTGCACAATATTAATTAGGTTTACTCCACCAGTTTCCATGACAAATCTGTCATTTTAAAGGGAATTCAAGAGCTTTGTGTGTAAACAACTGATCTATATATATGATTATATTGTCCATTATAGATCATAGGTGTAAATACAGCATTGCAGATTTTAGCTGTAGTGTTCGCTCCTAAAAATGAAGTTTCATTATTGGCTTCCATGAAGAACATTTTCACTCCACAGAAAGGTTCTTGGTTCATCAAATTATTAAAATGTTCTTTACACTAAGATAAAATGGAAAACTGAATAGTTCTTCTATGGCATCAGTGTGAAAAACCCCTTATGGAACCTTTATTTTTAAGAGTGCAATGCTGTTTTGTTTTTTCATGTCTCTTCAATGGCCAGAAAATCACACCGTTTAGTCAGCAGGATGAACCCCAGCTTGAGATGATAAACAGAAGTATACCTTTCTCCTGCATTACCCCAACCCAGATAAAAGGCGTCCAGCCAGCAAAAGGCTCCCCAAAGGCCTCCTTTGCTTATGAAAGAGAGCAAGGCTTGATGGCTTTTATAATAAACATCTTTAAAGCGGTAAATAATGAGCAAAGTCACTGGCAACACTTCACTGCTGAGATCCCTCAGTAAAACTCCTGCTCAGGGTTATTAATGTGAGAAGTGAAGGCTGACAGAGGAGATCGAGGAAAGAGAGGCTGGATATAAGATGATATACCGAGTTTCTTTTCTCCATCCTTAGGCGAAACACTTTCATTTACGGCAGAGAGCGTTCTTGAAAAGCTGGCTGAAATCTGCCACAAGAAGCTTTTTGAAGAAGGTAATGGTGCGTTTTGTAGTGATTGCATTTCGATTAGTGAGTTGCAGCTGTGTCTCAACATTACATCCAATGGCTGTGAAATTCACAGATAATCCCTGTGAAATGAGCTGGAACATGGAAATTCAGAAGCTTATGCAGTCTAATGAGTGGAATGGCTTTTTATCTGTTACAACGAATGATGCCTTCGCCACTCGACCATGTCTATGAAGGGACCGATCCAATGAGGAAACCATAATAACACTGCGTTCTATGTCTTAATAAACACAAAACAAATCCACATTTTTAAAGCTGAGTGTTTATTTGTTTTGGTGACAGTGAACAGCAATATTGCACATTGCAGGCCATTTCAAATGCACATCTTTTGGCTAGTAAACACTCAGGGCCTTTAATGTAGAGATCTTTAGCTTTACATCTACAGTGCGGACTGAAGTTAGCATATAACGTACACAACATATTAGCATAGTTTGTTGATCCAGGAATGTGTTGTTGTGTTTGGCCGATGCCGAAGAAATGAAACCTAATTATTAATACTACAAAAAGCAGCTAATAAAATACATTTCCCCTTTCTGGAATGTTATGTTGCTGTGCTTCTCTCTTAACCAAATAAATACTTTATTGTTAGCATTCTTTTCTTTTTTTTAAGTGTATTCATTGGTTGTAAACCATTCCCTATAGTTATAAAATGCTCTGTTAAATTAATATCATAACATTTTTTTAGACTAAGTTAGATACACTATATAGCCAAAGGCACTGATGTTGGGTATGGCAGAGTGGTTTATGGGATTTTTTTTGTAGACCCATCAAAGTCTTTGTAAACCATATTGATATGGACCCTGTTTTTGGCACCAACATGTCATTGTGATGTAGCATTAAAACGTCTTCACTGGAATTACCGGAATAACCAAACCAATTAACTCTTAAATGCATGAATGTTTCGCCAATCATTATTACATATTCGGGTCTTTAGTGACCCGGATCTATATATCACAATCACACGGACGGATCTCTAACCGCTGCAATAATATTTAATAATCACAGAAGAATAAATGAAAGCATATCTTGTTAACTTTTGGAACTTGGAAGTGTTCAATTTGAGCGGATGCTTTTTACCATCATCCCTGTCCTCGCCAGAGCTCATTTCCCAGTACATTCTGCATCTGGCCCATCTTAAAAATATTCTCAAACCTATCATTTTCAATATCTTCAAAATCAAACATTTGATCGCTGACCGCTTCTCCACCAGGTCCACCATCAAGTGACCGTGACACTAATATCTAATCGCGTATTCAGTAAATCGCCGAGCCATTTCAGAATAAAGGTGAATTGCACTTATTGAGTCATCAGAGATTCAACAATACTTACACTATTAGAGACTTTGGGTCACTATACCTTTTTTTTTATACAAACAATTAATTAGAAAACAGACATTCTCTTATAATTGTATTTTTTCCTTGTTATATTGTTTATAATGAATAGATACTAAGAAGGTTGACGTCTAACTTTTTTAAAATGAAATGAATGGTGGCGAATGACGTCCCGGGTCGCTAAAGACTCGAGGTGTGCCTTTAAGGGTTAATTAGAATCCACATACTTTTGGCCATATAGTGTAGTGTTACATATATGTAGACTGACAATGAAATATCATTTTTGTTCCATGTCTTTGGTTAATAATAATTACTGTCAAAATACAAATGAAAATACTTAGGGTATAAATAGAGGAGTAATCTCTATCACACAATTATTCTTGTGATATAAATAATATCTCATCAAATATCCCTATTTAATTACCACTATTCAAACATTTCTTACTGTAAAACCATGTTATGTATGTTTGCCACAAACAATCACTATTTGCACAAAGAGTCATAAATTCTAAAAACACAGCGCTTAGTACAATGGTGCACACTTCAATTAATCGTCATTACATAACAGCTAAGAAATTACAGTATGCATTTGACTGTTTAATGGCTTGGATGGTCCAGGTGGATTCATCGCTCAGTTTGTACATAAATGTTGTGTTTAAATGAATGCACTTACAATAGGGCAAGACATACAGGTTTTAAAGCACAAATTTGAACCTAGTATTATTATTTTTGTTAATGCGCTCATCTTAATTATTCTGAACAAAACTGCGTAAAATTTGAGCTGCGAGTTGTCTAAATCGTATTTCTGAGTATATTTTTAATGCAGTGTGGTATTATGACCCTGATGTCATGCCTTTCTCCTCATATTTCCATGGTATTTTTTGTTTCTTTGTACAAATTGATGGACAAATTATTTCTGAATTCTGTGGTAATCAACCTTGAACATTCCTTGTTTGAGCAGTTTATCGTGAGTATAATAGTTCCAGTTAAAAGAAAGAACAGAACACAACAGACAAGACAACTGGGAGAAGTGAAGAGGAGAAGACATATAATGTCATTCTGGTCCTTCATTATGAAATTATAACCTTAACATTCTGGAATGCTCAATTTCCTAGTGGAACATTCCAGAACATCTGCGAGTTTCATTATTTTAGAGCACTTCACTGGTCTAATACTCTGGAATGCAATGCTTCAGAATGTCTTCTCCATGTTCCTACCGAATCTACTGGATTTCCACCCTGCGCACTCTATAAATCCAGTGCCAGTCTTTCTATCTCGTCTATCAGGAAGTCAATGTCAGACCTGGTCACAGCCGCATTGGAGACGACCATCCTGAAGAAGTTGACCTTCTCCCCCTGAGGCTGGTAGCCCACCATTGTTGTCCCACACTCCATCATCATTGCCTTGATCTTGGGGGCAACCTAGATAGAAATCACAAGACGGAAAGTTGAATACTTCTACAGTATTATACTTGCATTTTGTAGTACTTGTAATTTTTAGTATTTTGTTGTACAGCATTATGGTAACCATGCTAAATAAAGTGAGTTCTTTGTGGTGAAATATGTAGCGTACCGCCCAAAAGTTTGGAATAATTGCTTTTTTATGTTTTTGAAAGAGGTCTTATGCTCACCAAGGCTGCATTTATTTGATCCAAATTACAGTAAAAACAGCAATATTGTGAAATATTATTACAATTTCAAATAAGAGAAGGCTGAATACTGGAGTAATGGATGATGAAAATGCAGCTTTGCCATCACAGGAAAAAATTACATTTTAAAATGTATTGAAATAGAAAATTGTAATAATATTTCACAGTACTGATGTTTTACTGTAATTTCCATGAAACAAATGCATCCCTGGTGAACAGAAGAGACTTCTTTCAAAAACATTTTTAAAAAAATCGTAATTATTCCGAACTTTTGGCCAGTAGTGTTCACATTTGTATCGCATCAGTTAGTGTATATAGTAGGAGTGAGTCTTTGAGTATCATTTCACCTTATGAAGCCGTTCTCTTTTCTCCTCTCCATCTGGCAGGAGGCGCAGGCTTGGAGGAATGTACCAGAAACACACGTTGGTGTGCTGGGGCTAAGAAACAGACAGAAAGACAAGCACGTAGCATTTAAGAAAACGGGACATATTCTAAGCAGCAGGGACGGTTCTAGGATTTCAATATTAGGTGGCCCTAGATGAGGGTATGGTTTTAAAAAATTGTTTTTAATATTGTTTGAATAATAGGGTAGGGAAGGGATGATACAATACAGTAGGTTCTGCACTACCTATCAAGTCAAAACCTGAATATTGAATTAATTTCTAATCATTTTAAATAACCAGCTAATTTTTAGTAATGTTTATTGAGAATATAGACAAACTTTATATTACTGTAATTGTCAATATTGGCAATATGCGGGTACATTTTTTCAACACTTACCCCCGGTTTCACAGACAAGGCTTAAGCCTAGTCCCAGACTAAAATGCATGTTTGAGCTGTTTTAACTAAAAGCAACTTGCACTGACATATCTAAAAATATCTCAGTGTCATTGTTTTGTCTCAAGATGAACAACGGTAATGTTTTTTTTTTCTAAGGTACGTTTATAAGAGCTACTTAAATGTCCCAATTGAACTAAGGTCTAATCCTGGCTTAATCTAAGACCTGTCTGTGAAACCGGTCCATAATGTTTTAAACACTATCCTTTTTTTAACTCTACATTTGTGCAGTAAAATTTACTTTAAAAAAGATCTACATCTATAATTTTCATTCATGGAGATAACATGGAAAATGTGCCATGCTTTAGTGGAAAACAAAGACTTTTAACATCCTGAAATTATTACTATAACCAGTAGATGGCAGCAGATGACCACTCATGAGCTCATGTGCCCTTTCAACTCCCTTTTATAGTTTTTTTTACGCATGTTTTGCTATTCGATTTATAATATAATTAATATTATAACAAATTTTAGCAATTTTATGGCACTGAAGTATGAAGTAACGCGCTGAATAACACAGACTAAAATACGGGGGTGAGCTGAAGCCTGTCATCGGTTTCATATGAGTTTTAAAGTGGACTGAGGTGATCATGAATTAGTGAACATATTACGGAGTTAATCACAAATTTTTAGGGGGGCTGGGTAGGAACTTAGGGCGGCTAAAGCCCTCCTAAAACTGGCCTAGTGACACCTCTCCTAAGCAGACATTTGTCAAAGTATTCTTTGAACAAATTATACCTTTGTGAATCATAATAAAAACCTAATTTTCTTTACTACATTCTTTGCTTCTGTGCAATGGGAGTGTTTGTTTTCAACATCTCTAAGGCCGTCTAAGGTCTGAAATGTACTAGTCTAAACAAGCACATGGACGTCAACACTTGCCAAATTAAGTCAAACAAATGCCTTATTAAGTATTGTTGCATTCTGAAATGTGTCAGAATGCAAGTATGCGCTGTATTCTCAGCATTGCCATGAGGGGCAGTGTAGTGATGTAAACTTCAACAGTCTTCTTCTGTGGTCAGTTGTCTCTTCCAGATTAACTGCTGTCAGAGCAAAAGTTTGAGGAGAATCTTGCTTAACAAGTTTTTACTGTTAGTTAAAGTTGAACCACACGAGCAGTGTTTTACAGGCCCTTACCAGAGAGTAGAACATAAAGCAACTCTCTGCTAGTCTTAAAGAAACAGGGCATCATTAAAAAGCAATGATATGGCTCAGACTAGTAACAGACACATGGACTCTTAATAGTACTATAGTATGTTATTATAGACAGTGGTAAACTCTGTTGTGTTTTCACTCACCTCCCCTTGAAACACCATCTCATATCCTTCTCGGTTCTTGATCTTGTGGTAGAGATACTCAGACAGCTCCAAACATCTGTCAATGTGTCTCTCAAAGCCAATAGTGCCCTGTTAAAGACCAAAGATCCATAACAAGACAGCTGATATTCTGTTCATTCATCATCCATCCACCCATTCATTCATCCAACCGTTCACCTATCCATCCATCCAATCTATTTATCGATCCACCCACCGATTCATCCATCATGCATTCAACCGTTCATTCATTCAACCATCTCTCCACCCATTAATTAATCATTCATCCAGCCATTCACCTATCCATCAACTCACCTTAATTTATATAGCGCATTTAAAAATAAAGATAGTTTTAAAGCAGCTTTACAGTGATAATAGGAAATTAAAGTAACAGAGATTGTTTTGACTTTACAGCAGCTCTAGAATAAAGTTATTGTCCAGCTAAAGTTAGTTTTTGATTGAGTCACTTCCATTGCAAAGATCATTAGTTATTAACTTAGGGGCCGCTTACACAACACCATTTACACCTAAAGCAGAAAACCTTCAATGCGTTCTGGCCGCTCATCCGCACGACCATCCAACCATCCCTCCCTCCCTCCCTCCCTCCCTCCATTCATCCAACCGTTCATCCATCTAACCATCCATACATTACACATCTATCTACCCATTCATTAATCATCCGTTGAACCGTTTATCCATCCGTCCATCCATCCATCCATCCATCCAACCATCCATACATCTTCTATCTACCCATTCATT
Source organism: Rhinichthys osculus (assembly GCA_029959095.1). Classification (NCBI taxonomy): domain Eukaryota; kingdom Metazoa; phylum Chordata; class Actinopteri; order Cypriniformes; family Leuciscidae; genus Rhinichthys; species Rhinichthys osculus. The sequence goes on along the minus strand of JARWKJ010000008.1, from coordinate 39,663,617 downwards.
AATAATCCGTTGAACCGTTTATCCATCCATCCATCCATCCATCCATCCATCCAACCGTTCATCCATCTAACCATCCATACATCATACATCTATCTACCCATTCATTAATCATCCGTTGAACCGTTTATCCATCCATCCATCCATACATCCATCCATCCATCCATCCATCCATCCAACCGTTCATCCAACCATCCATACATCTTCTATCTACCCCTTCATTAATCATCCGTTGAACTGTTTATCCATCCATCCATCCATCCAACCGTTCATCCATCCAACCATCCATACATCATCTATCTACCCATTCATTAATCATCCGTTGAACCGTTTATCCAACCATCCATCCATCCATCCATCCATCCATCCATCCAACCATCCATACATCTTCTATCAACCCATTCATTAATCATCCGTTGAACCGTTTATCCATCCATCCATCCATCCATCCATCCATCCATCCATCCATCCATCCATCCATCCATCCATCCATCCATCCATCCATCCATCCATCCATCCAACCGTTCATCCAACCATCCATACATCTTCTATCTACCCATTCATTAATCATCCATTGAACCTTTTATCCATCCATCCATCCATCCATTCATCCAACCGTTCATCCATCTAACCATCCATACATCATACATCTATCTACCCATTCATTAATCATCCGTTGAACCGTTTATTCATACATCCATCCATCCATCCAACCGTTCATCCAACCATCCATACATCTTCTATCTACCCATTCATTAATCATCCGTTGAACCATTTATCCATCCATCCATCCATCCATCCATCCATCCATCCATCCATCCATCCATCCATCCATCCATCCATCCATCCATCCATCCATCCATCCATTCATTCATACATCCAACCATCCATACATCATACATCTTCTATCTACCCATTCATTAATCATCCATTGAACCGTTTATCCATCCATCCATCCATCCATCCAACCGTTCATCCATCCAACCGTTCATCCATCCAACCACCCATACATCATCTATCTACCCATTCATTAATCATCCGTTGAACCGTTTATCCATCCATCCATCCATCCATCCATCCATCCATCCATCCATCCATCCATCCATCCATTCATTCATTCATTCATTAATCCATCATCAATCTACTCATTCATCCATCCAGGATCCATTCATTAATCCATACATCCAACTGTTCATCCATCCATCCATTTATCCAGCCATCATCCATTCATTGGTTCATCCACTCGTTTGTTCATCAATCCATTGAAGGGGTGGACTCTGAAATCCACTGCTACTCCAATGTATATGTAATGAGTGATTATAATCAAGGTATTAATAAAAAATGTTCCTTCTAAATATCAAATGAGTTGAATGACTTCTCTAGGCTTATGAGATTTTACTTTGTTATAGAAGTTACCAGTGTGATTACTGAAATCTTCTTTTCATGTATTCTCTAATGTCACTCTGAATTCAATATCTGAGAGGTGACTGAAGGGTCTGTCCCACGCCAGCAATGCAGTAACAGTGCTTGCTCATTTACCCCGGCTTGCAGAAATAAAACATGGACTCGTTTTGTGTTTGAGAAAGGTCTTCAACATGTCAATACACACATCTGCTTTTCTAGGGTACCCTGACAACTATGGTCACAGGGGTCATTGTGGTCTATAGTTTAAGGGATCATTTCTTTGTTAAAGCCTTACTTTCCATTTAGATTAAAGTGTTCTCTCCTTGAGAGAAAGAACATGTTATCTTGATGTTGTGAGAAAACTCTCCTATTTATAGTTAGAGCAGACCAAATCCAACCTTGAAGACGCTGTGTTTCTGTGTGTGTGTTAGTATTATTGTTTACAGGTTAAGGAACAAGTGGCATTATTGGAGATTGACTGACTTGTTTTCTTCGACATGTTGGCGCCTAGGGTTAGGCGGAGGAACACTCGTGCCTAACTCAGGGTCCTGTTGGAAGCTGTACGACTATGGAGATGTGCCACTGCCTATCAGTCCATGTGTGGAAAATTACTATGTTTATCTATTTCTTAGCCAATCAGAATCATTCAACCTGAAGCAAGGACGTAGCTTAGACCTTGGTGACGGGTATAACTGCTGTGATCTTTGTAACTGTAAGAGGAGCGGCCTATACAAACTCCGTGTGAGTCTCGAAGATGACTTCTGCTGATGAAACTGCAAACTGTCTTCAGTAAAACTTTTCTTTCCTTTATTATAATTCTGACTCTTGTCATAAATTGACTGCACTTCTGACTCCGGGTCTTAATTAATCATAGCTGGTCCTTGGGTCTTTGACTGTAAATCCCCTAACACCATCGATCCATTTGTTTGACTCATTCATGAGTAACACATTATCAGACACTGAGGTTCTGATCTCATGAATGTGCACACACACCTTTGACTTCCACATGAGCCAGAATTTGAAGATGTCTACATGACGGCCACACTGTATGGCCTTGTCCCCCGTGTCATAGGTGACATCATACTGTTTATCCGGCTGAAAGAGATATCCAGCACACATGGAGTTGCAGCCCTGTAGTAGACCCTGTTAAACACACACATACATGAACACAGTGAGATAGCATGAGCACTTAGCAGAGATGAACATAATCACATGTAAAAATGTCCTGTCTATCGCTCTTTCACTTTCTTGTCTTCGGAACATTTTGTTTCTAGTCAGTCAGTTTTCTTTGTATTCTATCACTGATTTTTACTCCGTTCTATTAGCATTTAGACTCATTCATTCTGCCGCCCCCATTTCTGTCTTTCTCTCTTACCTTCTCTCGGACCAGAATGGCGGAGCACTGTAGTGGGACACCCATCATCTTGTGTGGGTTCCATGTGACAGAGTTAGCTCTGCAGAAACAACACTGATCAGAACACTGTGCTAGTTGGTTTTTAGTTGGTTGTATGGCAAGAACATAGTAGAGCAGGGATGGGCAACTTCGGTCCTGGAGGGCCACTGTCCTACAGAGTTTAGCTTCAACCCTAATCAAACACACCTGAACAAGCTAATCAAGGTCTTCAGGATCATAGATATCCATAATAAAGGCTAGATGTCTTACGGCGGAGTCTCTATCGTCATCACCGTCGGCCATCTTGTCACAGGCAAGCTTTCTGGCGGGCTCTGTGGTACCTGATGTAAGATGAGTGATCAGCACGAACACAAATACTCTTATCTCGTTGAAATCTTGACGGATTTACAAACGGTTTGGTTTCTTACAAACGTTATTAACGTGGCTATAATTCTGGATGATTATTTATTTATACTCTTATTATTCATGTGTCATAACTACATCTCTGACGTTTATAACAAACCAAACCGTTTGAAAATCGGTAGAAAATTGAGCAAGTTATGGTTATTTAAAAAGTACGTGCACCATTAAAGCACAATGTTACGAGTGAGCGAGCTGCCTGTGACAAGATGGCCGCCAGGTGCGGACGTCGACCTCCATTGGCCAGCAGCGCGGACGAGACATCTAGCCTTTATTATGGATATCTATGTTCAGGATTACTAGAAAGTTACAGGCAGGTGATTTTTTCAGGGTTGGAGCTAAACTCTGTAGGACAGTGGCCCTCCAGGACCGATGTTGCCCATCCCTGTAGTAGAGTATGTACTTAACAGGGGTGTAGCAACCATTATAACATTAAAATATTTTTAAGTCCTCCTAGTTTTGGGAATTCCTTTTATCATAATTTAATTTTGTTCGACAGCAGTGCAAGGATGTAGCTGGCTCATAAAACCAAGGACTTTAGGACCAAGCAAAAACCTCTATCAACTGGTTGAATTGGCAGTGGACAGCTCTTGTGAAATGAGTACTTTTTATAGTAATAGTATACTTGAAGGAATAGTTCACCCAAAAATTAATATTATGTCATCATCAAGTTGTTCCAAACATGTATGAATTTCGTTGTTATGTGGAACATAAAAGGAGATATTTTAAAGAATATTTGTAACCAAACAGTTTGTGGGGCACCAATGACTTCCATAGTATTTTTCTTTCATACAGTCATTGGTTCCCCACAAACTGTTTGGTTATACCGACATTCTTCAAAATATCTTCTTTTATGCTCAGGTTTGGAACAACTTGAGGGTGAATAAATGATGACATCATTTTCCTTTTTGGTTGAACTATCCCTTTAAGTGGGACGGGGGGAGGGTTTGGGTTGACTAGCTTTCGTGAGGCACACTTGCAAGGTCTCTCGCTCTCTCCCTCTCTGCCGTGCTCGCGCTATGTATGTTATGTGCGCCGTATGTTCTGTCTCGCACGCGCGCTCTAGATTCCGGCAGATACGAACTAATTTGCGGGCATCGGGGAGACGCTATAGACTTGGGATGTCTGCAATGGCCATAGACAATTTAAGGAAGAGGTGGGGGAAGTGACGTATGCCGTAAAGCAGTCGAGTTTTGTAGTTCTTTTTGTGCTTGGGTTACTACCCGAAACCCGAAGTTACATAGTGCGAGTAAAAGCGATACAGACCACGTCAGGCTATGGCAGACGTGTCATTTAACCTATTGTAAGTCGATGTACCATCACAAGGGTCTTGGAAATATATTATGAAGGTTGAAAAGTTCCATAGTGTTGCTTTAATTGCATGTTAATTGTAATTAAATAAAAATGAAGTTTAAATGCAATTAGCATTTGACAAGCTTTTATGGTAAACAAAAATATACTTTAATGTAATTTTATGTAATGTATTTAAATATTGAACTACACATTTGTAATGATGAAGTTGCAACCTAGTACATTTAAAATATATTTCCTTTAAATGTAATATTGAATAACAAACAGTTAAAATTAAAATCATGTACTTTAGTATGTTAGTCAACACATCAAAATAAGGGTACTTCTTTAAAGCATCACAAATGATTATTAAAACATAATTATTTAAAATGTACTACACAATATTAGTGAATATAATATTAATGAAGCAAGCTCATAAGGTTTATAGCTTATGTATTATACCTCTCAATGCCATTAAGCTTGTGTCTATGTTTTCTGGACATCAGCAAACCTCCACCCCACGCTCCCTTAAAAACATATTCACACAATCAGTTGCAAAAAAAAACAAACGTATTCACAGCATTCAATGCGTCTGTTTAGGAGAGTAAAGAAATAATCACAAACGTACATCCACATGAAGCCACAAGTTGTATTTTTCACAGATGTCAGCGATCTCATTGATTGGATCAAAGGCTCCATACACTGTAGATCCAGCTGTGGCATTCACAAACATCGGCACACACCCCTGGCAGCACACACACAACAAAGCCATTCTTCACATACACAATCCGAATCAAAGTTGCAGTGCTCAGAACTAATTGCATGTTAATTGCAATTAAATGAAAATGTGTTATAGTTTAAAACCCTCTGGGGTCCTTCATTTCAGAGTCACACTCAGGACCTTCGGGTCCAAATGGTCCGGAAGGGTGGGATTAATATATATATAATTATATATATAAAAATCATCATTTAATTTTAGAGTCAAGCCTAGGCCTCATGAAAGCAATTTTTGAAACGAGATGGATGCCATCTGGTGGACAAACTGAGCATTGTAAAAATTCAAAACACGTATGTACTCTGAATTTATTAGTGTTTACGTGTATAAAAGTGTGTGTGTGTGTGTGTGTGTGTGTGTCTGGTCTGTTTTGCACTCTTGATGTTTTATATATTCACCCCTTCACTGTTGTGTGCTTTTTTTCTGGATCGTGGCTGATTTGTAGATTGTACGCACAAAAAAACTCTGTATTTTCACATTTTTGCCAATTTCCCATTCATTTCCTATGCGGGTCCATTTGGACCCGAAGGTCCTGAGTGTGACTATTTTTTTTACAACCACTTAGACTATTCAAATCCTGTCCTCATTTTTTTTGGGTGTTCATATACCAAGTACCAACAAAGTCACCAAATTTCGAAACATTCCGAGGAAGCTATGATTAAAAAAAAAAAAAAAAAAATTAAATGCTTCGGGTCCATTTGGACCGAAGGACCCCAGAGGGTTAAATTCAGATTAAATTTCATTGAATTTTTTTACCCATCTTCAGTAGGACTTAAGTGTTACACACTACAGCAACAATTAACATCTACTTTACATGTGCTTTAGTATGCAAGTCAACACATCAAAATAAGGGTTCTTCTAATTAAAGCATGAAAAAAGGTTACTAAATCAATGATTTAAAATGTACTTTAAAGTAAAAAAATAAGTGCACTTTTTAAGAAGCATAGTCATGAAAGTGTACTCTTTTTTTAAGTACACTTAAGTGGCCTTTTATTTCATTAATATTATCTGCAAGCACAGTTTTTAAGATTTAAAAGAAAACTATAAGTGCACATTCAATACAATTAAGCACACTTCTTTTTCACAAGTATAGGCGTCCAGAGGATGCGTTGCTGTAAACATGATGATGAGAATGATTGTGGTAAATGAAATGAGAGAACATCACAGACACTGTCAGGAGGACTTAAATATTTAATAAGCATTCCACCAATCAGCAATGATCATTGCAGTCAGTATGATTATCACCTCTTAAAGGATTAGTTCACTTTTTTAAAAAACTTTTGCTGATAATTTACTCACCCCCATGTCAAGTCAAGTCAAGTCATCTTCATTTATATAGCGCTTTTAACAATGAATTGTTTCAAAGCAGCTTTACATAGATAAACATATAATTTAAGGTAACAGATTGTTTTGGCGTTATAGCGGTTCTTGAATAATGTTACTTCCAGCTAAAGTTAACTTTGATTGATTCAACTCCGTCGAAATGAACGGAGATGTCATCCAAGTTGTCCATGTCTTTCTTTCTTCAGTCGAAAAGAAATTGTTTTTGATGAAAACATTCCAGGATTTTTCTCCATATAATGGACTTCAATGGTAGCCAAACGGTTCAAGGTCTAAATGACTGTTTGAGTTCAGCTTCAAAGGGCTTTAAACGATACCAGACGATGAATAAGGGTCTTATCTAGCGAAACGATCGGTCATTTAAAAAATAAATAAAAAAGTTAAAGTTTTATAAGCTCAAATGCTCGCCTTGGGAACTCTCCTGTTCGAACTCGTTCATCAAAATGAACAAATCTTTTTTCGAGTCATTGACTTGTTCATCAAAATGAACAAACCTTTTTTCGAGTCATTGACTCGAAAAAAGATTTGTTCATTTTGATGAACGAGTTCGAACAGGAGAGTTCCCAAGGCGAGCATTTGAGCTTATAAAACTTTAACTTTTTTATTTATTTTTTAAATGACCGATCGTTTCGCTAGATAAGACCCTTATTCATCGTCTGGTATCGTTTAAAGCCCTTTGAAGCTGCACTGAAACGGTAATTTAGACCTTGAACCGTTTGGTGCCCAGCAAAGTGCATTATATGGAGAAAAATCCTGGAATGTTTTCATCAAAAACATTAATTTCTTTTCGACTGAAGAAAGAAAGACATGGACATCTTGGATGACATGGGGGTGAGTAAATTATCAGCAAAAGTTTTTTAAAAGTGAACTATTCCTTTAACATGACAAGAAGCGCAAAGAGCTCAATGTCTGTAGTGAGGCTTACAGAGAGGTGTATTGAAGAGTTTATTCATGTGAACAGGACACTCACCTTCTGTTTGGCGTCAATGACTTTGGCCTCCAGATCAGCCGGAATGACTCTACCTCTAACAAAGAGACACAAATGTAACACAGACTCTCGCCGCTGATGAGAGGATCCACAAACACACACCACAGACACACTTACCTTTCATCTGTTCTCAACAAGATCAGATTCTCTGTGCCAAAACCCAGCACTGCACTGGCCTTCTTTATAGAGTAGTGACTCTGGGAACAATATAGTAACAGACTTGTCAGTAAGTGTATGATATTTCGTACGTCAAATGTATACTTCACCAAAAAAGAGAAAACAAAAAAAAAATTAATTAATTCTCCTTTCTCATGCCAAACTTGTGTGACTTTCTTTCTTCAGTGGGACCCAAAAGTAGATCTTCAGCAGAATATCCTGGCGCCTCTATTCCACACAATGAAAGTGAATAGAAATGAGGTCTGTCGAGCTTCAAAACTGACAAACACGACCCACGACCATCCAGCATAGCTCTCACATCTCATTTGCATTTGCACACATTTAAATATGGTGCAAGACACATCACAACAGGTTGGACATCAATGATGATCTGTCAAGGAACCGAGAACGTTTGATGCCATTGATATCTTAATGTGTGGACATGAGATGCGAGAGCCGCGGCAAATGAGCTTCACAGAGAGCAACGGCTACAGTTTTGGCCTTTTGATCTCACAAAATGCTAGCTTATGGTTTCAGAAGACTTACAATCAGTGGTTGTGTCCGATTTTCTCATTGTCCTTCATTTTTAAGGAGAGGGTCGTACAAATTCCGTCATAATCTATTATACCTGTCATTTGAATTTGCATATTTCAATTATAAGACGACATTTAATCGTTTTTGCAATGTTTTCATTCACATTTTCAATGAAAATGGATGAGCATATAAAATAGTTATTTATGTAGAGAACAGATTACCAATCGATTTTTCATGTTCAACACCACGCAAAGCTGATAAATGTTTGTTTGTTTTTTCCGCAGTGACAGCCACTAAAACACGACCTTTGTGCCTGAACAGGCAAATATGAACAACACAATATTGCAAAATACAATTATGATTAAAATTTGAACTAAACACGTACCAAATGAACTGAACTAAACTCAATCGACTTTCTGTAACTCAAACCTTCCTCTTGGTCCGCATGGTGACTGATAAACTGACCGGTGACTGATAAACGTTGGCTGTGTCCGAAATCGCCCCTATACCCTCATTCACTATCCCCTACATTAGTCCACTAATAAAGTTCACTTGAGTGAATGAAAACGAGTGAGCCGCTTTTGCAGAGTTTGTCCTTGCTGTTTAATAATTATTTGAAACTGAGCAAATTAGCAGCTCCAGTAGTAATGAAAAGATTCCACGACTCTCAACAGGCATTATGGGCATTCTCTAGCGTTGAGCGAATGTAGTAGTAGATCCACAATCGACCACTCCAGACACGTCGACGTGCCGCCACTCACAGTAAGAATAAATGATGCCACAACATGGCGCAGCTTGGTTGCAGACGCTCAGTCAACTTGATCTCGAGTGTTCATGGACCGTTCCAATATGGCGGACGGTTTAAGCGTAACGGCCCATTGAAACAGCCGCTAATGAGGCATCTATGTGTATATATATGGTATATATTATTGCGGTGCATTGTGGGATTGAATGAGTGCACTCGATAACGTCCACTGTGGTTTCGGACACCATACAAATGGCTGCGCCCTCAAATAGTGCTCTATTTAAGGGTATAGGGGGCGATTTTGGATGCACGCGTTGTCTGACGTTTGTCCTTCATCCGCATCCGCATCCGCATCACTCTCTTATTTTTCACCTCTTTTATCAAAAATATCACAACTCTTTGGGCATTTGAACTGAGATCAAAGACGAGACAATTAATAGATCATTAATATGCGCACTCGCCACCAACTGGACAGGGGTGGGAATTACCTTTACAAGTTACAATAGATCACCCTCAGTGTAATCTGTCAAAATGAACGACGACCTTCAGATTTGTCCGTCAATGCTAAAGAAAATGTAATCAATAACGGAAAATATGTGGTTACAACGACCACTGCTCTCAATAAAGGGCACAAGTTGTATGGACTACTTTTATAGTTCTTTATGGTGCTTATTTGATCAGTTTTGGAGCTCACTGCTTCATTATGGAAAAGAGGAACCAGGATATTCTGCAAAACTTTTAGGCTCTCAAACCCACAATAATTTCATCAGTCAGTGAAGCCAGTATGTGTTCTGCCAACGCTATCTCACGACCAATTCGTACGAATTTGTACGAGTGATTAAAAGATGACTAATTCGTAAGAATTCGTACGACCTCCCTCGTACGAATTTGTACGATTTGTCTAAAAACCACGTGATGGGTAGGCTTAGGGGCGGGGTCAGGGGTAGGTCATTCGTACGAATTCATACGAATTGGCCAACTCGTAAAATATGGAGGATTTAGCAAAAATCGTACTAATTCGTACGAGTGAGGTCTTACGAATTGTTACGAATTAGCCACCTCGTAAAATTTGTACGAATTGCCGTGAGATCGGGTTGGTTCTGCACATCAACACTGTGGTGTTAAGTCAAAATACTATCTAAACAAAATAGTTTCTTTTAACTTTGACTGAAGATAGTTTATAGCTTTTAGATAAACAAAATTATTTTAACCGGAAATCACAATTTTCGACTAGACCAATATAAAACTGCAATAAATGACACGGTCGTTCCCCTTTTTTCAGTATTCACGCATTTAACTACACAGAGATAGGGAGAGAAAAAGGGAGAGAGAAGAGAGAGAGAGAGAGTGAATGACCTACATGTTCTGAGGTGAACAGCACCAGTCTGGGAACCGCTGCCATGCCTTTGATTTTAACCTCAGGATAGTGTTTATAGCGCGCCACCATCACGCTGTACATGTTTGAGATCGCTCCTCCTGCAAGAACAAACATTTTACTTAGGTCTGTAATTAACATTGTGTACTTATAATCTCAAGAATAGACAGTCACATTTACATGTGTCTTAAATAAATTGAATAACAAATGATTTAGTTGATATTATCAGAATTATTCTGTGACTGAATTTTATTGGGTCAATTTTTTTTTTTTTGCATGTATGCGTTTATAATTGTCTGCAAAAATTTAACATGGCAGCCAAATGAAGACGGGCTCCTCCATCCAGTCTTGTCTTCTCCTTTTCATATCTCATTCAAAAAAATATTTAGGCCTAAATTTAAGATTCATGTATTTGAATTGCATATAAAATTGACACAGTTTTAACAATTTAATTTCATTTATGTTTTTAAACAATTTGCATTATTACTTTATGAAAAAATAAACACAAATTTAAACAGTGCCACGGTTTTCTAACAGGAATACTTTTTTGTTTGTTTTTAAATCTGTGCACCCGCACAAGTGCTGAAAAGTTAAGCCAAAGCGTCTCGATCACCCCCGGTGGCTGGTCCCAGTATAAGTGATAAAGCCCGCCTCCCCATAAAGTCTGGACGCGATGGAAACTAAACAATCAAATTACACTTTTTTTTCTAATATGTTTTCTGTAATTTTGGGTAGCTTTTATCACGCTGATTGAAGTTTAAGTGTTCGTTTTTTTAAATAAGTTTGGTCTTAGTTAGTTATTTGATGCTATAAAATCGGGAATATGACGTCATGATTGACAGCTTCTCTAGTCAAGTCTAGTCAAGTCAAGTCAGGCTAATTTCCCAAGTCAAGACAGGTTTAGCTTCTCTAAACGAAGTAGTCACTGAGGCACCAACAGACTTTTTGGGGGATTTTCGGAAGGAGATTGAAGCTTCAACTTTAATGTCCATAACTGTTTATTTCACACAGTCAATTTTGTATTAACTGTTTCTGCGTGAGTGAGGGCGGGACCTAGCCTGGCAAGCCTACATCAAGATGTTAGGTCTGGGAACTCCCATTTGGCATACCTCAATCCGAGGGGCGGGATAAACGGTTGTCTTTCAATATCCCTCGGCACGCAATAGGATAGCGCTACTACCAACCAGAGGAACGAACGGCTGTGGCTGAGTGAGTCCCATGCGTTTTTCCACCAGTGAACCAGCTAGTTGGTATATTAAACTTTTGCCGTATCCGGTCGTCAAAACTCTGAACACATCTTCCTTTTTAGGAATGACTTAAGTGACGTTCTCTTAACTCCAAGTCATCCAGAGTCGCGGGCAAAGCCGATTCGAAAGACCGCTGTTCGACAGCAGCATCTTCTTTGTTTTCAAGCAGAGGGAAATCCCCTATGGAAATCACGCGGAACCATCATAACTCTGCCGTCATTATGTTAAGCCCGCCCACCAACTCTACACGATCTGATTGGCCGGACCAGTTTTTGTTTTTTCCAGCTCAAAAGTCTATGGAGAGTTGCTAGACTACACTTTGCTGCAAAATAATTTTTGCTGCCGCTAGGGTGCGTCTAGATTTCTAGGCTAGGGGGGACCTTGATATCGAGGCTTTACTTCCGGCTCACTACTGCGCAGACTCGGGTCCCGCGATCACTACTGCGCAGACTCGGGTCCCGCGATCACTACTGCGCAGACTCGGGTCCCGCGATCACTACTGCGCAGACTCGGTGCCCCGCGATCGCCCGCGATCACTACTGCGCAGACTCGGGTCCCGCGATCACTACTGCGCAGACTTGGGTCCCGCGATCACTACTGCGCAGACTCGGGTCCCGCGATCACTACTGCGCAGACTCGGGTCCCGCGATCACTACTGCGCAGACTCGGGTCCCGCGATCACTACTGCGCAGACTCGGGTCCCGCGATCACTACTGGGCAGACTCGGGTCCCGCGATCACTACTGTGCAGACTCGGGTCCCGCGATCACTACTGTGCAGACTCGGGTCCCGCGATCACTACTGCGCAGACTCGGGTCCCGCGATCACTACTGCGCAGACTCGGGTCCCGCGATCACTACTGCGCAGACTCGGGTCCCGCGATCACTACTGGGCAGACTCGGGTCCCGCGATCACTACTGCGCAGACTCGGGTCCCGCGATCACTACTGCGCAGACTCGGGTCCCGCGATCACTACTGCGCAGACTCGGGTCCCGCGATCACTACTGCGCAGACTCGGGTCCAGCGATCACTACTGCGCAGACTCGGGTCCAGCGATCACTACTGCGCAGACTCGGCTCCCGCGATCACTACTGCGCAGACTCGGGTCCCGCGATCACTACTGCGCAGACTCGGGTCCCGCGATCACTACTGCGCAGATTCGGGTCCCGCGATCACTACTGCGCAGACTCGGGTCCCGCGATCACTACTGCGCAGATTCGGGTCCCGCGATCACTACTGCGCAGACTCGGGTCCCGCGATCACTACTGCGCAGACTCGGGTCCCGCGATCACTACTGCGCAGACTCGGGTCCCGCGATCACTACTGCGCAGACTCGGGTCCCGCGATCACTACTGCGCAGACTCGGGTCCCGCGATCACTACAGCGCAGACTCGGGTCCCGCGATCACTACTGCGCAGACTCGGGTCCCGCGATCACTACTGCGCAGACTCGGGTCCCGCGATCACTACTGGGCAGAAATAGGTCTCAAATCTGCGCAAGATGTCAGCGCCATATTAGGACTTTGGCGGCTTCACTTTTCACCAGTGGAAGAGAGTGAAGGGGCGTCGTCCATCTTTTTTTTACAGTCTATGGCACCCACCAGTTGTTGAGAGGAAAACATCAGCCATTGATGTATTGTATTTAAAAATTACCCTTTAAAAGGTACACTGTGTAATGTTTTGCCCTCTAGCGGGATAGAAAAAAAACTGCAAGCATTTTGCAGAAGAACATTGTTTTGGAAGTGCTTTGGCTCTGTGTGACTGTGCGGATGAACATGACCCTTCACAATAGATAATGCTTTACAATGAACTCTGTTAGAGAGCTACAATTCACCTGTTCAATAAAATACCGCCATCATCTTTGTGTCACTTTTACAACATTTCAAATCCCTCAGTTCTTCCCATGTCTGAAAAGCCAAGCCAATGTTGATTCTTGTTTTATTACGAGGTCTGTCGCGCTCTCTTTTTGCCAGTAGACTCTCCTCTGTTCTGCGTTCGTTTAAAACGGGTGATTCCCCCGAGGATCAAGATTTAGCTGCTCTATGTCAACCTTTCTTGGCGGAGCAGCTTTTCTCTATTTACGGATATGACAAGACACGCACAGGCGAGTGACGCATGTACGCAATTTCGAGTGAAAACCATATCGACAGGTCTAAAATATATAATGAATCAGGGTAAGACAAAAACATATTTTGGAAAAATATGTATTGACTTATTATTTCAATTTTGTTAAATTCGAAACGAAACGAAAAAATTACACAGTGACTTTTAATCTCGAATTCTTAATTATTCTGTGGATTAAAAGGCCATACCTGGTGAGAAAATTCCATCGCCCTCTCCATTTGGCCAGCCAATAATCTCTCGCATTTTCTTCAGGGTGAGCTGTTCCATCAGTACAAACACTGGTGCAATCTCATATGTGAACCTGTAAACACACACACACACACACCATTTCTACGTGTCCCACATTAATGAGTGTCTTGACAGCAGGAGGTAATTCACTAACTGTACTGTATTTATGTAAGTCTGTTCAATCCATCACAGAATCATTCTGAGGCATCTTCAGCCTTTTAGCACCAGTCAATAATCCTCCGCGGTGATTAGTAATGATGAGCAGCTCATTAGTACATGCAAATGTCAAGTGCTCATGCAGTTCTGTCTAATCAATATAAACAGTTCTGACATATAATTTACTGACAGCAGGAACATGTGCAAACATGAAAAGTGAAGTCATATGCTACGGGAGACCGGGGCTAGTTGTCACATGGGGAAATTGACACAAGGATGTTTATCTCATGCTGCCTTCAAGTGTTTTATGGAATTATCGTAAATTTTCCTAGTTAAAAAATAGGACATGAACGACTTCTCAAGTCAAAATTCACGACTTCAGAAGTAGGAAGAAGGAGATTTTCGATAGCACGTGAAGGCAGCATTAGTAACAGTGAGGTTTAGTGTCAAAAGTGCAATTCTCTAGCAGGTTTTTTTCTTCTTGGATTTGGCATTTTTTTGTGCCATCCTTTTGGTATAAACTCCATATTAAATTTTGTTTTTGTAAAAGCTGTTTTAAAGGTAGATTATATATGTCAACATTTATGCGTTAACGCTGCTTGAACAGACTTTCGTGCTTAAAGGAGCTGTATGTAAGATTGTGGCCAAAACTAGTACTGCAATCACTGTCAAATTACTGTAGAGCCGTGTATCCCCTCCCCCTCCTTCCTGACTCAAGGTTGCCAGATTGGCTGCAGGATCCAGCTGGAACGTGACGAGCTGCAGCTGTGGTAACTAGAGCAGAGCTGGCAACCCGGATGCCGCAACATTGGTGATTGGTAGATAGGTGGAGGGTGGAGCATCAGACCAAAACACAACATGACAACATCAACATCAGTTGAGGGCTGCAACTGCACTTTTTAAATGACAATATCCTGGCCAGACTACTGTTGTCAGTGATATAAGTATTTGAAATGTACATGATTTCTTAATGTCTAGTGACATTTCAGGGCCATTTTATGATTAAATGAAATACATTTCTTACATACAGCTCCTTTAAACGGACAAAAACAAAATGATGTCAAAATTCAAAATTTGTCGAGTATCCACATAAGCACAGTCTTAAATGAGCTAACAAGTGTTAAATAAAGAAACATAAAAAAAAAACAAAGAGTTGAGAGAAAATAGGATGTGTGTCAGATCCGCGTCATGTGCGCCTTAAAGTGACAGCCGCCTAATAAACCTGCTGCTGTCAGTCATTAATGTTTATCAAAGAACAAAAGGCGTTTCTCAAATTAACAAGTACTACGTTTCGGATTTGAGTCCTTGGTAATTCAGACTTGCCAGTAATTCTACATAATGGAACAGAAGTGTTCTTGATGGCGTCACTCAGCTCTCTCTCTGACTACTCAGGTTTCTTAATTTTAAGCAACAATAAAACTAAATATGTTATAAAACACCACTCTGCCTCTTTTCGTTTACTTTTTTACTAGAGAAAAATCCATTTAATAGAGACATCAGTAGCAGACTGGTATCAGTGATACTGGCCTTCATTCATAGTGCTTAGTAAAAAGATGCCATTAAATGTATATTTATGTTGTTTTTCACATAATTTTGGAGATTAAATGTGAAAGTATTACAATATAAAAATATATTAAAACCTTTAATGTTAGGTGTGATTAATATATATTGTAAAGCAGGGGTTCTCAAACATTTTGGAGCCAGGGACCCCTTACAGGGGAAAAACATTTCCAAGGACCCCCGCATATTTATAACAGTGACTGAGCCTAAAGTTAATGTGGGAGCGGTTAATTAAATATTTTGACACAAATAGTCTCCACCCAGGGTCATTTGCAGGGTTTTCTAAATAGCATACTGAGGTCCCAAAAGTGATCTTGCTAGGGGGGTCCGGGGGCATGCCCCCCCTGAGGAATTTTAGATTTTCTTGATCTACACGTGCATTTTAAGGTGTTTTTAAAGCCAAAAATTGTACTTTTATTCTTGATATACCCAGAAAGAATGGAAGTGCAATGTGACAACATGTCCCATAGGTGGGGCACATTGTAACATGACCATATGACAGATTAAAATGTTATCTGATCTAATCAAACAAATATACAAGACAAACAAAAATATTTTCTCAATAAAATACAATTAACTTTTTCATATAAAATAATGGCATTTTAAAATAATTAAAAATAAACTAATTTTTGAGTTTGACAACGAACACATATACAACATCAAAACATATTCATTGTAACGCAGTGTGACAACATGACCCACTTGCACAACTGGGATTTACGTTGTGCCCCGCTATCCCCTATATTTCCTTTCCCGGTTGATACTTTGCAAACTGATTGTTTCTGTCGTTCGTTTAAAACTTCTATCTTAAACAGCTGTTTAGTTTAGCGATTTACATCTTATCTCGCACTTTATGACCGAATAACTGAAGCGTCATGCGGAAATTCGCGCTCGGCTTGCAGCTTCTGTGAACATAAACCCGCCTACTTTGATTTAATCTCCGACTCAAACATTTTGACATTGACGAGCGCTGTTAGTCTGCTGAAGCAGCTCAGATGAGAAGCTCAGTTATCATCGCGATGTTTAATATCCTTGCAGCACCAAATTAGAGTTAATATTAGGCAATTATTTCACAACTTTCATTATACACATAGAAAAATTACAGAGGCCCGGACCTCAGGGACCTCAATTGTGGGTATACGACACTGTCCCTATGCACAAATTTATAATTTACTGTATTTTCCAGAAAATAAGTTGCACCTGAGTGTGTAATACTTTGTTGCGCTCTTGAGGCGTAGTAGGCCTACTTCCCCTCACTCCACAGCAAATCCTTAAATTAATGGTATTCAGAACAAAACGAGAATGAAAAATTATACTATTAATAGATAATAATACAAATAATAATAATAGTAGTATACAGACAACATTTATTTAAAACATCAATTCTAAACGAATTAAGTTGAATCGAAACTGAAACTGCAGACGTTGGGCTCGTGCATCTCTCACTCGGTCCAAAGTTTCCATATTTGCGATGTAGCCTATTTGGATGCTTAACTATTTATGTAAAGAAAGCTTCATGCTTCAGTCCCAATATAGGCCTACACGTATCAGCATCTTCACATTTTGGAGAAATGAGATTGGAACAATAGCAAGTCGACAGTATATGATTGACCGTCACTGCCTTCATAGTGTACAACTGCAACAGACAAATTAAATTAAGCAGAACTTTTTATAAGTTCGGTGAGTATTTTATTTTGACAATGAACAGGTTTTGATGTCAAATTAGCAGTGCTAGAACTGACATATTGTGCGCGCACACGAGACGCCGGCGCGAACACTTGGATTTTTCCTCAGCAGTGGAAACAAAGGAATACTCTTATTTATGGTCATACAGATAAGAGTACATTATTCAAAACGGCAAAGTGTCTATTTTTTTATTTGTGTATAGGCCTACATTAAAAATGACTACAAAATGTCATGCCTTTTAAAAATAAAGAACACAACAGGATGCGCGTTCTGCCGTCTCCGTCTCCTTTCTGGCGCACGTGCCCAAAAATCGACCAAAACACAGCGAATACTTGACGCACAGACATAAGAAATATAGATAGATTATCTATCTATTGAAACCTTTAAGAGCCTACTTTTTTATTATTTGACATTAAATGCATTATATAAGTCACGTTGGAATAAATAGCAAGTTTTCAGATGCTAAAGAAAACATGACTTATAGTCGGGAAAAACGGTAGGCTGTTATAAATTATTTCGCGGACCCCCTGGCTATAGTTCACGGACCACCAGGGGTCCGCGGACCCCACTTTGAGAACCACTGTTGTAAAGGACCTCCTTGAGAGTCTAATATGAACTTTTTATTAAATTAAGTATGAGTTGGGTTATTGGTAAAATATTTGTGTAAATGTTGTAACTTATTCAAATATTTTGTATGTGCTTTTGTTTTGACCGGAAATTTGGTGCACCTGTAATACTGAGATTTGTCCTTTTGGTGACACCGTAGTTTTGCACAAGGGACGATGAACATTTGAGGGTAGCTCAGTAGCTGGCGGTGTGAATGGGGAGCAGCCGTGTGTTTGAGCCTACATGTGTGTATTTTATCTGAGATCTCGTGTTTTATTCATGAACTTGAAATTTGACGCCCGTTTATGACGGAAGAGAGGATTATCAAAATTGTTTGCATTCCTTGGTGAGCGCAACGAGGTATGATATGTTTTCATTCATTGATCATTCATATACAGCCCATGTGTATGGTTTTATTAGCTGTATGATAAATGTTTGTTGATATGTTTGTTTTGTAATGATGTTTGTAACCGTGAAACCAAGTGTGAAATGTTTTCTGTGTATATGTTTTCAATACAGTTTTCACGGTGCTATGGTGATGATGAATAGTTGAGCGTCATGGTTTGGCGAACTTAATAAAGGACACCTTGCATCAGTCGAGACTCTCTTTTTTGGATCCAAGGGCTGCTACATATATATATACACACACACACACACACACACACACACACACACACACACATTTCCACAAGTATTTAACTGTTTATTTTTTACTGTGTTATAACTGAAATTTTTCAATATCTTTTTTAAACAAAATGTTAAGGACTGATAAATGAGGCAAACCGTGTGCCTATCCCTGGAATAAAACCTTATGTTAATTTGCTGCTTTTATAAAACTATTAGTTCAATCATAAAAATCAAGCGTAGCATTAGTTCTGGCAGGTCACGTTAGTCAAGCTTGCATCAGCTGACTCTCAGCTGATCCACGTCTACCCATAGGAATACTACTCCTATCACTGTATACATATACAAGCTCCTTCAGTATTTTCAGCAGCTATCACGTTTCTCAGGAGCTGATTACCCTTCTCCATCCCCAGCTCCTCCTCTCGCCCAGTCAGGATTTGGCATTCCGATTCCCCTTGAATCAGACTAAAATTCTCGAATTATGTTGTCATTAAAAATTAATTAATTGCTGCTCTCCCTGCTCTTATCCATCCCTAGGCTGCATGTATGCGCAGGGAGTTCTCGCCCAGAACAGAACCATACCGCCAATCCAAACTGTATGCTAATTGTCAATCGTATTTGACGATAGTGGTCCTGACAGAACTGACTGTTGTCCATTATAGGCGTTGAGCAGCAGTGTCACACAATACAGCCCCTTAAAATCCACAGGATCAGTCATTTTGTCACGGTGTGGTGTTGGCAAAGGAAGAGGATGAGGCAAATGGTTCCAAGACGAATACTTTTACTTACAATAGGTTGGTACAGACAGGCTGGATACATACACACACTAAATAAGACTATGAACGGACAAGGACAGGCTGATATACAGACACAACTGAACAATAATGAGGTGAGGACAGGTGACACGGATGATGATGACGATGAACAGGTGTGTAATTAGGGAGTGAGTTCAGGTGTGAAGACATGAGGGATTCTGGGAAGTGTAGTGAAGATGAAGACAGACTGGTTCAGACGACAACTGTGACACATTTGGGGAAGAGGGAAATAAATCTGAGGATGAGGAGTAAATCTTTTATTTAGTCTTACAGCTCAAACATTAATTGGGGCTCAGGTCAGGAAGCAGACAGACGGGTTAAACTGACCATCTGCTTGCTCTCTCACATCACTGAGGTCAGATAAATCCCATCACATAGAGACTCTTTTACCTAGATATCATCATATAGAGACTGTGTCTGTTCCCCGAATTAGGAAATACAAAAAACTCCCAAACCCATTTAAGGGTAAAAATTTTATTGATGTTCAACAAATAAAAAACAGATATAAATGAACAAATGATAAAGCTCGGGTTGCTGCACATTTGATCCCTTACTTCAAAATCACTTATTGTTAATGGTGATATGATCACAGATTATAACCTAGATGTGCTGTGTTTGACACAAACATGGCTAAAACCAGACGATTACATAACTTTAAATGAGTCCACCCCCCAAGATTATTGTTATAAACATGAGCCTCGTCTGAAAGGCTCCCCTGTTGCTGTAATTTATAGTAATATCTTCAGAATTACTGAGAAGTCTTGTTTCAAATATAATTATTTTGAAGTGTTGGTGCTTAATGTAACACTATTTAATGTAAATGATAAATCACGTTTGAGATTTGTGCTGGCTACTGTATAGAGGCCACCAGGGCACCATACAGACTTTATCAAATAATTTGCATATTTTCTATCAGAGTTAGTACTGGCTGCAGATAAAGTCCTAATTGTTGGTGATTTTAATATACATATAGATAACGATAGCTTAGAAGACCTCGATATTGCGACAGAAGTTTTTCCAGCAATTTATACACAGTTACTCCTTTGCGCTTAAAGAAGATTAAAAAAAAATAGTCGAACGCCGTTATACAACGAGCACACCCAGGCTCAAGAGAGCAGTCAGAAAAATGGAGTGCAATTGGAACATTTACATTTAGCTGACGCTTTTATCCAAAGCGACTTACAATTGCTATTTATGTCAGAGGTCGCACGCCTCTGGAGCAACTAGGGGTTAAGTGTCTTGCTCAGGGACACATTGGTGTCTTGCAGTGGATTCGAACCCAGGTCTCTCACACCAAAGGCATGTGTCTTATCCACTGCGCGGTCACCACCCCAGTTTTGGAAGAAAAAACATACTAGAGTTTTTTCGCATTTCATGGAAAGAGAGCACGATTGCATATAGAGAGGCCTTAAAAGCTGCTAGATCTGCTTATTTTTCAACCCTATTAGAAGAAAATAAAAAAAACCTACGTATTTATTTGAATCAGTGGCTAAACTAACGAAAAATAAAGCTTCTAGCCCAGAAGTTTCTAAGTAAAACAGCAGTAATGACTTTATGACCTCCTTTACTTACAAGATTGATAATATCAGGAAAAATTCGATTCATTCATTGCTATAGGAGAGGAAGAATTTTCTACTTGTTAAATAATCTAAATCGACAACATGTATACTAGACCCTATACCGACTGTAGAAAAGGCAGTATCTTCACAACTATGTTCCTTTTTAAGAAAAAAATATATCTGGGAGGATTTCCAGTCAGGATTTAGACCGTACCATCGTACTGAGACAGCTCTCATCAGAGTCACAAATGATTTGCTATTATCATCCGATCATGGTTGTATCTCTATTGGTGTTACTCGATCTTAGTGCTGCATTTGATACTATTGACCACAATATTCTTTTACATAGACTTGAAAATTATGTTGGCATTAGTGGAATTGCATTAGCATGGTTTAAATCATACTTATCTGACCGTTATCAGCTTGTAGCAGTAAATAAAGAGATGTCTTATCGATCAAAAGTTCAGTATGGCGTACCACAAGGCTCAGTACTAGGACCGCTGCTGTTCACTCTGTACATGCTACCCTTAGGAGATATCATTAGGAAGCATGGCGTTAGTTTTCACTGTTATGCCGATGATACTCAGCTGTATATTTCTTCACGCCCCGACGAAACTTACCAATTCACTAAATTAACGGAATGCATAGCTGATATAAAAAATTGGATGACTAGTAATATCCTACTACTTAACTCTGAAAAAACAGAGATTCTAATTATTGGACAAAAAACTTCCTCACGTAATAACCCAGAATACTGTTTAACACTTAATGGCTGCTCTGTCAATCTTCGTCTTCGGTTAGGAACCTGGGTGTGCTCTTTGATACCAATCTTTCAGTTGAAAGTCACGTGTCTAGTATCTGTAAAACCGAATTCTTCCATCTTAAAATATATATTTCTAAATTACGTCATATGCTCTCAATGACAAATGCTCTACTGGGTGGTTGCCCTGCACGCTTAATAAACAAACTACAGCTGTCTAAAACGCAGCAGCTCGAGTTCTTACCAGAACCAGGAAATATGACCATATTAGCCCAGTTCTGTCAACACTGCATTGGCTCCCTATTAAACATTGTATACATTTTTAAATATTGCTTATTACTTAAAAAGCACTAAATGGTTTAGCTCCGCAGTACTTGAGCGAGCTCTTAACGCATTATATTCCTTCACGTTTATTGCGATCTCAAAGTTCCGGCCAGTTGATAATACCTAGAATATCAAAATCGACTGCAGGCGGTAGATCCTTTTCCTATTTAGCACCAAAACTTTGGAACAATCCTGATGTACTCGTTACATCATAAGAAGAATGGCTTCTATGCTATAGTCTCTCTGTTTATCCCGAGGTTTACCGCAGTCTGCCGGATCCAGGCCGTATCCAGATCTGATGAAGGACCTGCGCCTGGACATGACAACAACACAGTCCTGAAGTGTCAACTAGTCTCTCCCTGTGAGGGCCCCCTTCTTATCCCCTTTACCTCTGTACAGATAAAACATTGTCAAAATAGTTCCGGTTTACATGGCTACTCGGAAGCGATAAATACTTCTGTATTATAAATTTTTTAAGGCCAGACAAGTAATTTGTTTAGGTCAATTTGTAAAGAAAGACTACACACCTGCGCACATATTCAAACGCGCATACCTATAGACTAAACATGTACTACGCATCTGTACGCCGTCAGCGTTTTCACAGGTTTGCGTTTTTAAAGCTTGCGCAGAGATATATATATTTTCTATTTATATAACGTATTTCAAGGTTTGCGTTCTCGAGCCACCAAGCACTGTTGTTGTGCGAATGAGCGGGCCGGAGCGCGTTAAGGGCTTTCTGTTAAAACAGTGTTGTGTAAGCGGCCCCTAAGTTAATAACTAATGATCTTTGCAATGGAAGAGAATGGATCAAAACTAACTTTAGCTGGACAATAACTTTATTCTAGAGCTGCTGTGAAGGCAAAATCTCTGTTACTTTAATTTCCTATTATCACTGTAAAGCTGCTTTGAAACAGTCCATATTGTTAAAAGCGCTATATAAATGAAGGTGACTTGACTATTGATCAAAGGAGAATTTGGGCATGGACTGTGAAAGACATCATTAAATCTCTGACCCTCAGAGGTCAAACAAGATCAGGGCATTCACTGCTGTTGACCTCACATCAATGAAGAACATCCCAGTGGACCAATAAAAATACTCGGAGAGTAGAATTAAACTTACTTTTAGTTTTGTAATCTGACAATAGAGTCATTAGACCATACCAGCCATCTGTGTCATATGACTGTCAAATATATCTCACAGATACCAGTCTGCTTTAGGATGAGTAGAGGAATGGATAGATGGTTAGATAGATGGATAGATGGATGAGTGTAAGGGATGATGGGGGGTGTGTATTGTGTCGGAGGCTCAGCTGGCACTGTGTCTCAGCTCTGTGTGTAGCTGTAAATTAGCCTTGACCAATGAGGTGTTACTCTACATTCTGGACATTTCCATCTGCACGCTGTCTCACAACACTCTGTCACATATCACTGGAGCTTTTCTGCTGAAAACTATTATGTTTTCAGCACACTTAGGTGAGTGCCAATCACAGGACATTTTATTCCAGTCTCCAGTGGAGCAACATTACTCTTGATATGCTTTTCCTAAGTTTAAGGCTTAGTTTAAATGTATGGTTTTGATTCTCTGTAAATGAAATGCTGCATCACACACACACAGTTTTTTTTCACACACTGAATATGCACTGTCACTGATGTCAATTTGAACGTTCAAGCCAATGGATTATTTTCAAACGGCAATCTGTTTTTAAACATAGTTCTTTAAAAAAAATTATACAGATCTAAACCTAAAATTAACTGACAAAGTTTGCATTGAAGCAGTACCTTAAGTGGTGAAGTTAATGGTAGAATTTTTAATACAGGGTTAAGGCTTTATAACAAGCCCTATTAAGAAAGTTTGGGGAATATATGTGCGGTTCTATCTTGAAAGCACTGTAAAACTTCATAGCCAGTGTAAATACAGTCTTACATGGACACATTGCTGAATGGTCTAATTTGGTCAAATTAATTTACTCCCTCAAATGAAATCCTTTCATGGATTTTTAGTTTGTATCGCATTTTCATCGGTTGTCATGGTTTTTCATTAGTTCATTGATTATCTGTCACCTGTTTCCTTTCAGTTCATTATCTTGTGTGTATATATTGCCCTCAGTTCTCTCAGTTTTTTGCCTAGTGGCCGTTTCACCTCGGGTGTGCATTTTTTCTTCTTCAATAATTCAATGGACCGGAGTCAATTATTCAGTGTATACTTCGGTTACCACACCTCAAGACATTGTTCAGATGATGTTTTTCAAGGCATTTGTCGGGTTTTTGTCCTTGTAGGACTAATTTCTTACATATCTAATCACACGCTTCCGTTGCTAATTCCAAAACGCCATTTTAGAGCTAGTAATGGAGACTTGAGCCATTGATAGCAGACGAGAGAGAGAGAGAGAGAGAGATATTAACGTGTGTGAATTACCAAAGTCTGTGTGTCTCTTAACAGTGTTCGGGAGCAGCGTCTCTACTAATAATGAATCTGTAAGTTTATCTGCTTCAAGAACAGCGCCGTTATTACCTCGCTAGTGAGAAATTTCATGTAGCTTTAAGTTGCTAAACTGTTTTACTGATAAAATATTAGTTTGTGTGTGTGTTTTGAGAGAGTTTGTGATGTCCGTACATAATAAAATGTAATTTTGTGGCAAAAAACATGGAAATAATTTTGTCGTTTTTATCCTGTTGTTTACTATATTTATTTGCTGGATCAGTGTCACTGTGGGTTTTGTTTCTTTTGCTGTTGTCGTCTATAAGAACCTTTGAAATAGCTGAAATAATTTGGCGAAGTGATATGGAACTGTAATGCGGTCAAGACCTGCACACCTTAAAACATCCGTCAACCAATCAGAGTCAAGCATTCAACAGTCCCGCAGTATAATGAACGATTATGCTGCTAAAGATCCGTCATCTTGCCTTGCCTCGACATAATCTCCATCGAAACGTTACAAAATCCCACGTGAATGGAAGGAAGCTGGAACTCACATGTTAGTGTTGGCAGTAGAGGTTAGCCACTCTCCAGCTAAGCCAATGATGTCTAGACCTGAAGACAACTGGTTAAAAAACCTTGGGTGACCTGCAGGGAAAGAGAGAATATGATACTGATGCTTTTTTTTACTAGTCAACCGGACTGAAAGAGCATGTTACCTGTCCGGACTCCGTATTTGAGCGTGTCCCTGCAGTCCACCAGGATCTGCTCCAGGCTCTCGGGCTGATCACACAGCTCTAAGTTGAAGCCCTCCATGCCCTCCAGCAGCTGGTGTGGATGATGGAAGTCCAGCACTTTTGTGGATCTGTCGAAGGTCTTCCGCACATAGTTAGTGAGGATCTCCACCACCTCCAACAGGAACTGCATGGTGTACTCCTCTCCATTTTTAGCAGGAAGCAGATCTGTGACCAATTTTGTTACACAGTTTTATCAGTCAAATTGCTGTTGTACACAAATGTTGGTTACACTTTATTTAAAGGTGTCCTTGTTACAGTGTAATTATATATTTAAGGAGTAATAATATTAACTACTATAGGGTTAGGGTTTAGGGTTAGTTGCATGTAATTATCCATAATCTATTACTATTTTAACTACATGTAACAAGACACTAAAATAAAGTGTAACCCAAATGTTTTTGTTTTCTCGTTATATGTAATTATATGTTATTGTTTGTTATGTGTAATATGTCATTTATATATATATATTTTTTGTATTATGAGTGCAAAGCAGAATATTTTAAATGAAAATAATGTTACATAAATGTCATAAAGGTAATTCATGCAAAGCATTTACATAAATGTAAATCATGGTGACACTAATCCTCTATGCAGAAAGATATTTTACAAATAATTTAAGGAAGAAATACACTGTCAACACAGACTCTAACAGATCAAGTTTGAGAAGGAAAAATCTGCTCGATCTACAACAACGAGAACTTGTGAATTTACTTTTGGTTTGGCGAACTATTTACAAACTCTCAACGCTATAGCACGACCAATTCGTATGAATTCGTACGAATTCGTACATTTGTCTAAACCCGCGTGATGGATAGGTTTAGGGGCGGGGCCAGGGGTAGGTCATTCGTATAAATTCATACGAATTTGGTAACTCGTAAAATATGTTCGAATTAGCAAAAATCGTACGAATTTGTACGAGTGAGGTCGTACGAATTCATACGAATTAGCCACCTCGTAAAATTCGTACGAATTGCCGAAACTCTAGATAGACCCATACTTTGATGTAACACTCTCTGCTTTTAAACCATGGAATTTCATTTTTTAACCTTTTTTCATTTATTCTAAAACACAAATATTACTTATTATATTATATTATATACCATTATGATATATTATATTAAATACTTTATTTAATATTAAAATGTTCTTCTAATATAAAGTATCCAAATGCAAATTCTATTTTCTTTATTTTTATTTGTATACTATGAACAGTTCAGGAATAACCAGAAATTAGTTATTTTAAAAGGCAAATAAGAAACTTAATCTTTGAGTTCATAATGGTGATTGTACTAAACCAGGATCTTTTGTGGGTTAAGTTTAAAAAAGTGAGGCTTTGTAAGCTTCAGGTTGCCTAATAACTGTAGAGGATTCTGCAGAAAAAAAAGTTTAATTTACATTTATTTGTCGGCTTGATAATGGACGCAATGCTATTATTAGCTATGCTATTTGTCAAATCATATAGGCAAAATTATTGTGCGATAGTCCCATATTTTTTAAACTCTTTTTTTTTATTATGGCTACTGTTTTGTATTGTATTATATTTTGTATTGTCTGTTACTGTTTCTTCTCTCTGATGGTCTGGAAATAAAGTTTAGTCTCTCACCTCTTGCGTACAGATTGGAGAAGTCAGTCTCAGTGCGCCTGAAGCCAGAATCTCGCGCGTTGTCCCGTGTTAAAATGCTCCTGGGTTGCTGATCGTTAAAAAACCCGACAATTCGGCTCTTGTCCTCAACATTATTGTTCTTCTGCAAAAATCCTACATTATTACACACAGAGGAAGACTGAAATGAGCGCCCTCCGTTCCCAAACATTGCAGCAAAAATAATTGACCACAAATGAAATGTGTTTGTTTTACGTCTCTTCGAGATCGGAGCAGTTGGGGTGTACTGTCCGACTCATGTGTATTTATGGCACGAGTTATCAATGGGGGAGGTCACCACTGATGACATCAGAGTAACCGTGATTTAGAACCTTCATCATCATCATCATCATCATCACCACCACAGAGAAGCAGAAATGAGCGCAGACTAACTGATGATGTCAGGGACCCCGCAGCTTATAAATGCTAAAACAAATAAAAATAATTTGACTTTTGTATAGGTCTTAACAGTAGACTACTTTAGCTAAAAAAAAAAAAAAATACATTAAAAAAATCTGAGAGCAAAATTTAAGATCTTATCACATTGCACTAATTATAGAGGAATTCGATTTATCATAACGTCAGATTATGTCCTTAACAACAGAAGCTCTTTCCATCCCATGAACGACGAAGATTTTCATTCTGTCTTCTGCTGCAGCTCCATCATTGTCATCCTCATCTTCATCTTCTTCAGCTCAATATGGGATCATTCAAGCGGTGCTTATGAACACTCTTCTTTCCACACGGCGGTGAGAGCGACATGAAAGCAGGCTATGCCAAATCAACATATGGTAAATAATAGCGTAATATTTCATTTAAATCGCTTTTCAGATAGGATGAAATTGAATCCTATGTTATTGTAATTTTACAGGAAGTGTTATTTATATTTGACAATTTATATCTAGGCCTACATTTCCCACTCGTCTGAAACACAACCATAAACCGATTTATAGCACGACTAATTCATGGACGACCTTCTTTTGAAAGCATAGTTATCTCGGCAAAACAGAGGCTTGACGAATAGCCGTTTAATAGATTTCCATTGAGAATAAATTCTCTTGGGACACAGATTTGGGCTCACCCTTTTAAAACAATCGAAAAAAACAAAAAAACTATTCTTTAACCTTTTCGAATGGATTTTTCTCTTTAAATCACGTGGTTATGTTTAAGCAAATCAACATTAAGCAAATTCTCTAATTCGGAATGTGATGTTTTTTCCCCGTCGAGGTTATTTAGTCTGCAGAGCATCTTCGGTCTTTCGGATGATCAGCATGAGTCACACACTCACCCCTTTAAATTCGGCTTTAAAAGGAAACGCGTTTGCAGGCTTCTGCTCCATTCACGCTACATAATTGAGGTAAATTGAGGTGCTGTTGACTGTCACTTGGGTGACAGAGCTGAAACCACCAAAAGGGGGCACTAGATGACACGTCTGCTCATTAAAAAGCAATTAATAGCTACAGACATAATGCATATAGCCTAATGCAATAGTTTAGGTGGTATTTAAAAAAAAAAAAAAAACTGGCACAGTATTTCAAGCCTATTACGAACCCCAAACACGTCCATAGTCGTTTATTAAGGAGTAAAAAAAATAATGTTTTCAACTTACCGCATATCTTCATTCCAAGTTTCCTTGTACATCCATGAGCGACTCCACTCCAGTCATAGTCTGCGGGGAGAAAACGGCGGAACCTCTAAGAAATCTCGCAAAATAAAGCGATAGCTATAATATATCCACAAAAACTGAAGCCATCTTCCTAAATTTACCCAAGCGGTAAATGCGCCATCCTTTATCCTACTAATATGAAATTAATGTGGGCAGCTACACAGAATTCATCAGGCCAGATCAGGACAAGAGCCTCCATCTGGTCCCGCCCCGCCCCTGCGGCCCAAACCCTGAGTTCAGCCCCATTTACCAGCTCATTATCTCTGTCGGACCAGACGCCGGTCTCCCTCACGCCCGTCACATTCTCCTCACAATGGCCAACTCTATTCATCTCAGAGCATTACAACGTTTTCAACTTGATGTAAATAATTGCCATTGGTATAAAAGTGGCATGTAGGGAAAAAAGGATTATTTGAAATCTGATGAAATTATACATTTCTAAATGTAATCTTCACAAATGTCTAAAACAATAATTAAAAAAAAAGGCCGATATATTTTTAACCATTTTATGAACATATTATTTTGAAAAGTTTGACAGACTTAAACATTTCAAGTTCAAGTGTATAATTCTATTGAATGAATAGAGATAATTATTCGGTTTTGAAAATGATTAAAAAAATATATATAATAAATAAATATGTGACATAAAATATACTTTATACTAACCCTTATACTTCATAGCCTATTATTGAAATAGCCTTGAAGACTTCTAAGTTCGTCTGACATTTTTCTTTTAAATTGGCATTTTTATGTTTTAATTTTACTCTTATCAGTGAACGTTTCTGAAAATAAAAGGTGTTTCAATAACTGACTAATAACCATTTCATTGTCATTAAATTACCGAACCTAAACATAGGACTTAGAGGCTTATTTACCATAGCCTACACGAAGGCACAATAGCCTATGCCGTGATTTTTGAATTTGTGAAGAGCTTCTGTCCGTGTCATGAGGAAGGTAATGAACAGAGTGCGCCTCCGCCATCACACTGAAGCGAGCAGCGACACATTAATGCTGATTTACTCTGCCCACAATTACAGATGCACTTCATAGAATTAGCCTACACACTTTACTGACGACAGACTCGCTCCTGTTTTTTCCTTTTAGACCGAGATGACAAAAATATATTTGAGAATTGTCCTCTATTCATAATGATGATAATAATAATAATAATAATAAGTCATTTTAATGACAAATAATTTTAAATAATAGGCTACATTTAAATAGCCTAATAATAATAATATTGCATGACAGCAATACCTGTTCTAGAAAGGCATAAATGTATTTAAAACGGATAATGATAGATAAGAATTGTGTTCTCTAATTGCTATGAGCAGGTGTGTTTACTGTTTAAAGGCCATCAGCAGTGCTGACAGCAGCATCAGCCTGTCTATCTGTCTGTCTGTCTGTCTGTCTGTCTGTCTGTCTGTCTGCCTGTCTGACTGTATGTCTGTCTGTCTGTCTGACTGACTGTCGGTCTGTATGTCTGTCTGCCTGTCTGTCTGTCGGTCTGACTGTCTGACTGTCTGTCTGTCTGTCTGCCTGTCTGCCTGACTGTATGTCTGTCTGTCTGTCTGTCTGTCTGACTGTCTGTCTGCCTGTCTGACTGTATGTCTGTCTGCCTGTCTGACTGTATGTCTGTCTGCCTGTCTGACTGTATGTCTGTCTGTCTGTCTGACTGTATGTCTGTCTGTCTGTCTGACTGACTGTCGGTCTGCCTGTCTGCCTGTCTGTCTGTATGTCTGTCTGCCTGTCTGTCTGTCGGTCTGACTGTCTGTCTGTTTGTCTGCCTGTCTGTCTGTATGTCTGTATGTCTGTCTGCCTGTCTGACTGTATGTATGTCTGTCTGTCTGTCTGTCTGTATGTATGTATGAATGTCTGCCTGTCTGCCTGCCTGTCTGTCTGTCTGTCTGTCTGTCTGTCTGCCTGTCTGTCTGTGTGTGTGTGTCTGTCTGCCTGTCTGTCTGTGTGTCTGTCTGTCTGTCTGTCTGTCTGACTGTATGTCTGTCTGTCTGCCTGTCTGTCTGTCTGTCTGTCTGTCTGACTGACTGTATGTATGTCTGTCTGTCTAACTGTCGGTCTGCCTGTCGGTCTGACTGTCTGTCTGTCTGCCTGTCTGTATGTCTGTCTGTCTGTCTGTCTGACTGTATGTATGTCTGTCTGACTGTATGTATGTCTGTCTGTCTGACTGTATGTATGTCTGTCTGTCTGACTGTCTGTCTGTCTGTCTGACTGTATGTCTGTCTGTCTGTCTGACTGTATGTATGTCTGTCTGTCTGACTGTCTGTCTGTCTGTCTGACTGTATGTCTGTCTGTCTGTCTGTCTGTCTAACTGTCGGTCTGCCTGTCGGTCTGACTGTCTGTCTGTCTGCCTGTCTGTCTGTCTGACTGTATGTATGTCTGTCTGTCTGTCTGTCTGTCTGTCTGACTGTATGTCTGTCTGTCTGTCTAACTGTCGGTCTGCCTGTCGGTCTGACTGTCTGTCTGTCTGTCTGTCTGTCTGACTGTCTGACTGTATGTATGTCTGTCTGTCTGTCTGTCTGTATGTACGTATTTATGTATGTATGTATGTCTTTCTGTCTGTCTGTGTGTGTGTCTGTCTGTCTGTCTGTCTGCCTGTCTGTCTGTCTGTGTGTGTGTGTGTGTGTCTGTCTGCCTGGCTGTCTGTCTGTGTGTGTGTGTCTGTCTGCCTGGCTGTCTGTCTGTCTGCTTGTCTGTCTGTCTGTCTGACTGTTGCCTGTCTGTCTGTCTGCATGTCTGCCTGTCTGTCTGTTTGTCTGCCTGTCTGCTGCCGCGGGAGGTCCGACGCTCAATGCTGCGCTGATTTGTTGATCCTGACGCGTAGCGAATAGCGCCGTTTTCCCGCCTCACCGACAAGATTAATGACGTTGGCCACAAAGCAAATAGCCGGAGTGAAATAGCGGTTTAAGGTGATGGACCTACTTGAGGATGGTGGCCGTAAATCTGTCGAGTTGGGATCCGGATCGCCGCCAGAGGAGGAAGAGGAGGAAGAGGAGGGTGCCGACGCAGCCATCACCCCAAGTGTTCAAGTCCTCAATCACTTTCAGAGAAACCGCTCCTGTTTCAGCAGACAACACAAGTCAAGCTGACTCTATAGGGAGATTCATGAGGAACTCAGCAACACCTGCAGACGCAATCCTTCTTTATTATTTCATTCAAGCAGATTTTTCATCTCATAGCCTGAAAGAAAGCGTCGTTACGGTGGTATCATATAGCCTGTCTGTGGCACTTTAAGTTTTTCTTTAACATTTCAAACACTAAGTTCTTTGGGTAGTAACAATAGCAGAAGTTCTCCTGGAAATATAGCGATAAAAAAGTAAAGTGCAGGAGAACAGAACCCTAACAAAGACCCATTTCAGCACGAAGGATTCTTTCAAATGAAACTATTAAAATCGTTGAACCCTGAATGAATCCTCTTTTTTAACACACACAGGTTACCGAGCCCTAAATTATATAAGCTATATAACTTCGCTAAATAAGTCAGATAAGCCAAGAACAAACAAACCCGTGATAATTATGTTTTGTTTGTTTTACTGAGAATGCTTCTAAAATAAAAGTTCTTTATTGGAATATGTGGTTCCACGAAGAACCTTCAACATCCATGAAACCTTTCCATTCCATAAAAGGTTCTTTATAGTCTGCCTTAAACAACCTTTTGTGGTCCTTTAAGCCAGACCTTAGAGGTGTATAACCTCATCCTTCCTTTAGCTCAAACAGAATTCGCGCTTGCAACGCCAAAGTCATGGTTCGACTTCCAGGGAAAGCAATAACTGATAAGAATGTAAATGTCTTAAAATGCAATGATAAGTGTCTGCTAAATGTCTAGTGGAAAGGGGTTCTTTTAAGAACTGTTCCCTGAAAGGTTCTTTTGGGAAACCAAAATGGTTATTCTATATAATCACAGCAAAACCCGCGTTTTGCGACCTAAGTGTGGATCGGTAGGCTATATGTCAAATCAGTTTAAGACGTCTGCATTGAAATAACCCCTGTGAACTGAAACAGGGCTCTGAAAGTTTCTTTCTCAGAAATGGATTTGGCTCATCATCATGCCAATAATAGGAATCCCACATCGTCATGATTAATAGCCCAAACACGTAAAAGCATTGATTAAGAAATGGTGCACATTGATTTCTCAATTCAGATGACGTATGGATGATTGAAATTGATGACTGTTGGAAGATTCATAGAAACCTGATTTTATGTCCTTATGCGATATAGATTGCCATTATGGGGTTCAAATAGGCAATATTTCCAGAGAACTCCCAATACACAGTTTTACCGATTGAAGGCACTGAGATTTACTGAATAACGCATGACTGTGTGAAGCAGCACCTGTTAGATGACTAATTCACGGTTTTACTTTGACATGACCAACAGAAACATTTGAAAGTAAAGGAAGCCGCTTACCCGGTGAAGGAGTCTAGAGAGAATCGCAGTGCTCGCGCCTCACACACTCCTCCAGAATCAGCCGAAACCCTCACTGACGGATCGCGATGACCTTTCCGAGGCTGCTGCTGCTGTTTATTCGCTGCTGTGTGTGCGCAGACTCACGCCTGGCAATCCTCGAACCCGCACGACATCGCACTGCCTCTGAAACACATCTCATGGCATGAGCGTAACGACAGCTCTGGCACGCGTTCCCGCAGGACTTTGCGCTTAAATGAGAACGCAAGTCACGAACAAACACTTTTTCAAGTTGAACACAACAGCCACACACAACCCCACACCACACATCGTAAGCCTGTTCAGAGGACTCTGTGTCGTTCTGACCTTGAAAGATGAAGGACGACAGTGTTTGCAGAACACGAAATGTCATGTGTCTTTCGTGTGTTAACTTTCAGCACCTGTTTTTGGACTGGTTGTTTGTTATGAATATCCATAGGCTACTTTAGCATTGAGCTCGGAGGTTTATATGTTTATGGGACAAGCCGTCCTCTTAACCTTGAAAGGACAAGCTCATGTCTCAGAAGTTTAAGTCCTGAATGTTGGCAACGAAATGAAATGCTTTTCAGACTGATGTTGAAGAGGGATTCCACATGGTGGCAGCAAGCGTTCAATTAATGGAGTTATACTCCCGCGGTTCATTCACTTATTCGTAGTTCACGCATGCATTTCCAAGGAACCGGATTAGATTTCCTTAAGCATTATTTTCCCCATCTTTATGTGATTTACGCGCAGCAATGCATCGACTGTATAGGAATAAAACCCGATCATGTTGCATGCGAGTGTTTGTGCAAGTTTCAGCAGCTGGACAGCTCCCTCTATACGTCACTCACATCTGCACAGCGACTCCAACTAAACACACACATTCTTCATAAACATTAATGTCTTCAGTGGTTCCTCAACTCAAAGGACCCTCTGGCTGGTTCCTCAGAAAACCACACAGTGTTTCGGGTTCTACAGGACCTGCAGTCCAAAGGAATATATATATTTAATCATTCTTTCTTGATAAGACAAACACTAATTGGTCATTTTAAAACCTTATCTTTTAACAGCGCAACTATATGTTTGCTATCAAACATTTTTCCGTAGAATGTAAACAGTGGCGTCATTACAAAACGAAGAATAGTACTTTTAATATTGTTTGTTTTGATTTTGCAGGTCTATAGATGTGATTAAACGATATTTTGTGTGTGAGAGAGAGAGAGAGAGAGAGAGAGAGAGGGAGGAGGAACTGTGGTCCTATGGATCATACCTAGCGCTGCTGAAAGATAATGTCCCACAAGTCGCCGCAAGATGGCGCTGGTATATTAACAGCTGTCCGCAAAGCTCAGTCATCATTGGCACCTGCTTCTTCTATGCAAATATTATGTCAGCATTTATATATATATATATATATATATATATATATATATATATATATATATATATACATAAAAACCTGAGACACACTAAGTATGTATCATGCAAACAAATAAAAAAATAATATTTGAAGTTATGTTTGTAGGCTATAGCATAAAGAGTGTTCTTTAATTTAGACTAAGCCATTTTTCCTCAATGTGCTCAAGTGTTCACAGGCTTCAGGGAAGTAGTGATAATGAAAACCCCTGCAGTAATGGCAGTGTAAAGATTTCATAGCCTAAAAAGAATGTTCAGTTATGTTCACTGAAAAAATAAATAAATATATAGGCCTATATATAGCCTGCAGGTGAAACTCGAAAAATTAGAATATCGTGCAAAAGTTCATTTATTTCAGTAATTCAACTTAAAAGGTGAAACTAATATATTATATAGACTCATTACATGAAAAGTGAGATATTTAAATATTTCATATTGTGAAAAGGTTTTAGCTGTAAGCCATAATCATCAAAATTATAACAAATAAAGGCTTGAAATATCTCACTTTGCATGTAATGCATGTAATAATATATTAGTTTCACCTTTTAAGTTGAATTAGTGAAATAAATGAACTTTTGCACACTATTCTAATTTTTCGAGTTTCACCTGTAAATGTATATATGTATTACAGAGAAATATATATATTTTTTCTATGACACACACACACACACACACACACACACACACACACACACACACACACACACACACACACACACACACACACACACAAAGATATATGTGTATATAAAAGTATTATATTAACAATTTTGTTGGTTTCTTGTTTACTTTCCGAAGGCAACTTGTTTAATTTTTTCAGTTTCAGTCTAATAGCAGTTTATTAAGTTTATTAATTTATCCGACAAACTCTGTTTACAATTGTTTTATGACTCATTTTTCTCACAGCACTGCACACTGCCTAGCAGATTGTTACTGTTTTAAAGCACAAACACGCTATCGTTTAGTGGAAGGATGCTGCTCAGTCAATTAGCTTAATAAAATGGTTAAAAAAATGTTATATGTAATATTTCATATGTAGTAACCATTTTAGAAATACAATTAGGCGGCCAAGTCACAATATAGCCCAGGATCTCGTATCTCATCTCAGTGCTTTACAGAATGTGTTGCTTTGAAGAAAAGAAAAATAAAGTGAAACAAAAAGCATGGGACGTTGAGTTAGATGTAGAAATGCATTAATCTCTTGACGCAAAGTGTCACTCCAGTCCGTTCTCAAGACGTAAGTGATGCTCTTACACACCCCGAACAACCTTTGATGCTCAGCTAGGCCTGGGTGTATTATTTATTCTTTATTTATTTATCCCCCCCCCCCCCCCCCCCCCCACATTTAATACTCTAAAATAAACAAGCACATGTTAGATTTGAAGTATGCATGCTTAAGTATGTGTGTCTAAATGGCTGATTCTGCCAGACTCTCGACAGACTCACATCAAAGGCAGATCAGAGTGTGGCATTCAGATCAGGTCACGCTGAGGCTTAAACACACACTCCCTGCAGCAAACACACATGTGCTGTTGTGATAGCCTGACCATATCTCCCTCTCTGAAGGAGAGGAACAGCCCGCTCTGCCCCGTGGGAACGGCACTCGATCGGTGCAGATCCTTCAGGTTTTCACTTGTTAATGAGACATTTTCCATCATTTGAGTTATTATTCGTTCTATAGCATGACACCAGTGAAAACAGAACTGACACATCCACTCAAGCACTTTACATGTTATTTTGTGAATGAAGATTTCCAGGGATCTCAGAAGCGGAAGTCGTCAAAGCTGCGTAAACGTCTAAGCAAGGCAATTAAAAAGAGATGACGGCAATTTTTTTTATTATTATTTATTTTTGCCGAAAGACAGATTGATTGTGTTGGTCACAAGAGAGAAAGATGCCAAATTTGTCATCACTCCCTCAGTCGTTGTATTAGAAACATCACAGCAGCGTTTTATTCGTTTTCCTGTCGTTTACTGACAAGGTAATAGGCCTACAACACAATATATAGTGTTATACATGTTTATTAAAAAAATATATATATATATGACTAGATTTGCAATGTTGTTGATAACTGTGTAAATGCATCATCATCATCATCATCTGTGAAAAGGGTCCATTATAAATACTCTGCTTTCTTTTGTCTTATATATTTTTAAGTTTCATCTTGGAAATGTGTGAATTTAGTAACAACATGATTACCTGACAATTATAACCAAATAGTTATTTCTATGGGCTATTTCTATTTCAGAAATGAAAATTCTGCCATCTTTCAAACCTGTATGAATATCTTTCTTCTGCTGATTTGAAGAAAATGGGTATTTGGACCCCATTGACTTCCATACAATGGGGAAATGGGTCCATCAGCTGTTTAGTTACTCTTCCATTCTGTTCTGTTCATTTCTCACATTTAATACTCTAAAGTAAACAAGCACATGTTAGACTGAACAGAATTTTCATTTTTGGGTGAACTATTCCTTTAAAGCCTTACTTTAACAAGTATTTCTGTGTCACTCTGGAACGAAAGCACTTGCTACAAGCATGAATGTGAAGAGACAACTAAGAATGTCTGAATCATTTGTCCTCTTATTTTGCATGTACAACAACAACAATAAGCATTTTCATATTGACAAATATAAGTATTCATTATAATAGAAATTTTTAAGTAGCCTACAATCAACTTAGATGTTTAAGTCATTTCAACTTAAAAATACATTAAACTGACTTAAAAAAAATGAGTTGAATCTTGTATAATATAACTTGAAAATTGCTTAACTTATTTTTTTAGAGTTAAATTATAATAGAGGTAAATAAATAAAAAATACAAATAGGGCTTTTCTTCTTTACATAATTTAGAATGTGGTTGTAAAAATATTGAGCTCAATCATGTTTATGTACGAAGATCCAGAAAATGATTGTGTTTAACTAAAGCGGCTCAGACACAAGATTTTTCTGATAACATAGAAACAAAATGCATGAAAACACTTTTTATAAGTAGTACTGTGAGTTTGGAAACTATAATTATGGCTCTCATGGAGTGGTTTTAAGAGAAAACATAATAATAATATGTTATTATTAATAACCCCCCCTCCGAATACAGAAATACATTTGAGGAACACGTTACAAAACACCCAAGTGTCAGAAACTCAAACACAATCTTCACCAATAATCAGTGTATGTCCTCAACGAGAAAGTGGCTTTATGAATCCGAATAAAATGAGATTTTAATAAACAAAAATAGGTGGGATATTAAAACCTTTTACAATTTATGCAGAACTGTAACAATTACATTTACAATTCAAATCATTAAAGCAGCATGGCACTCATATTTTCACTTCTAAAGCAGAAGAGACAACTATACCGTATTTGACTGATGCTTTTGACCATACGTCAACATACGACGTTTTAGGGTACCCTTTAAAGTCAGTTAGATGACGCTATCTAATCCTAACCCTACCCCAGACCTAAACCTACCCGCGCCATCTAACTGACGCTAAAGGTAAAGCGTCAGTTAGATGACGCCCTAGGATCGTCATCTAACTGACGTTAAAGGGTACCCTAAAACGTCGGATGTTGACGTATGGTCAAAAGCGTCAGTCATATGACGTCTTGGGATGAGACTGTGTTAGTTGAACACATCTGAGTTATAGCTAGATCCTCTAAACACAAGTGGGCAAACATTAGAGAAGCGTTTAGTGGTTTGTGCCAGGCTTTTACCAACAGAGGCGCTGTTGCTGGAGAAGCAAAGACATGCTCTTTCTGGGTGCCAAAAAGCCCCTTCCAAATATCATTAATAAACGCTTCCTTCATATATTCCAATGCTGGTTTTAGACGTCGTCATGTGTGAAACGTTGAAAGATAATCAAAATTGTACGAAAAAACTTACTTAATGACCAAATGTTTCCTTTTTTTCCCAAATGTTTGTGGGCTTTCTGTGCAACTCCATGCAAAATTGTCAGTACAATTCAGACACATAATGAATTATTACCATCATTCTCCTTCTGTTTAGAGTTAACTGCCAGAAACCAATTTTGTGAAAATCAAAAAGTATTGAGATTGAGGTTAAAATGGACTTGATTTGATATTAAAACAGCATTATGATCACATCAAAATCTGCACTGATATTAGATTTGCTATTGCAGTGCATCTGAATATGTTGTATCTACATGGAGCAGATTTGTGTATAGTTTATAATTAATACCATAGATGGTATTAAGTGAACTTAGTAACACATCTGCCCGTACAGTTCGTCACGTAATCTTTCCGTTGATGCGATTCTGAGATTTCGATGCAGCGTAAAACACTTCAAGAGCATTTCTGTGATAGCTCGAGGGCTTGTGCTTATATGTTTTACATATCAAACACCGTAAAATGCTCACGAGTGACACGGAAAACAGAAAAATACAGCTGACGTCAGTTAGTGTTTGCTTTATTGTCATTTCGGCTAACTTCAAATCATAATGCCGTCTTTTGAACTCCCCGTATCCTAACAAGTG
The DNA here is from genome assembly GCA_029959095.1 of Rhinichthys osculus. Classification (NCBI taxonomy): domain Eukaryota; kingdom Metazoa; phylum Chordata; class Actinopteri; order Cypriniformes; family Leuciscidae; genus Rhinichthys; species Rhinichthys osculus. The sequence goes on along the minus strand of JARWKJ010000008.1, from coordinate 39,624,645 downwards.
ATGAATCTCACAGTGCTTGATTCTCGATCACAGAGTTTCTCTGTTAGGCGTTTCACACACACTTGCGCACGCTATAAAACTAGAACATCCATTTAACTCCTTTTTCCTCATCAAAAAATAAATCTCTGCAATTTTAATAACAACTCCACCTCCCCGTCTTATGTTTCGATGGCATGTACAAGACATTTTCTTTATTTTCACACATTTTTGGAAGTTTAACAGATGGTTTTTAACAGCATGCTAAAACACCCCACAAGGAGCGAAAAACTGACACTTTCATTCAACAAAAGCTATCAATATATTTACAGGATAAAGAAATCTTCCACCGAAGACAGAGATCTTAACACAAGTTAAAACTTGTTGATGTTTTGAGTAGCGTTGCGTTATCCAGGGTTCCTTTAGGAACGACTCGAAAATGATATTTACAAGTCCAAGAAAAGAAAAGAAAAAAAGACTCCCAGTCTAAGTAAGTCTCGTGAACCCTTTTTTAATGAAAAAATAAAAGCTTCTTTTTCACTTCACCGGGATCCTGAAGATTATATTGCACTAGTCTATGTTCATCCGAGTCAACTACACAGGTCTCAGGTCTTCTCTTTTCACGTAATCAGTCTTTTCGTGACTTTTGCTCTTCTTGTTCTGGTGCGTCTTCACGTGTTTGGCCAAATGGTCGCTCCTCATGAACCTCTTGCAGCAGTCCGGACACACGAAGCGTTTCTCCCCCGTGTGAGTCCTCAGGTGCCTCTGTAACTCATCCGATCTGGTGAAACTCTTCCCGCAGAAGAGCCAGTTACACACGAATGGTCTCTCTCCCGAGTGCCAGCGCAGGTGCGCCTTCAGGTGGGACGTTTTCCCGTATACTTTCCCGCATCCGGGGATGTGACAGATGTGCTGCTTCTTTTTCCCGGGCTCGTCGCTGGAGCTGGACGACTGACAGTTGGGACACCGGCATCTCCGGCAGCGCCGGGCCGTGGCCAAGGGGGATTTGGTGTGGAGAAGGGCTGCGATCTGGGTCTGGTACTGGGCAAAGTCCGTGTGTCCCAAGACCAAACCCCTCTGGATCGGGAAGCGGTGGGGGCCGAGGGGCGACGGGTGGCTGACGTGGTTTCCCTGCTGAAGGCTCCACCACGGTATATCCTCGCCCGGGTTTGGAGAGAGCTGTCTCGGCTGCTGATGGACCAGGCCCGAGTGTCCCGGGACAAAACCGGGAATGGAGGTTGGGATGGGTGCCGGCGCCGCGTAGGTGACGGCGGGAACGTAGGTCGGCGGACAGCTCGACTGTAACGACTGCATTGAACATGGCAACATCTTAACCGGAGAGAAATCATATGGATACGTGGGATCGGCCGGGGGGGTTAACGGGAGCTCATGGTGGGAGGCGTAGGAGCCCTGCAGGTGAGATTTGGAGGATAGTCCAAAAGAGGTATTGCCGGAAAGCGTGGATTGGGGATTCGCCTCGTTACTCCACGGGTGGAAAATCCGTGACGGCGACCCGAGGGTCGTGTCGTAGGGAACTTGAATAAAGTCCGTGTGGGCGGATCCGTGATGATGACCGATCCGGTTACACGTCGCCGCTAAAAGTGCCAGAGGAGAATGTTTGCTGTTTTCCGGCGAGGAGTTTGGCGTGCGATCCTGGGTAGTGAGAAAGAGTCATGTTTAAATATTTACACATGGTTTAAAAAAACACTTTTCAGGGGAAAGATTTGCACACACGTTTTGCTCAACAAAATTCTCATGCCAAATGTGGGCTACTTTATTTCACAGGATTTATGAAGGAATTGAAGCAATATGCAGATACAATTTCAAAACGAGCCAACGAAACTATTACGGACAGACATTTCATTTCAATTTGCATAACTTTAGCTGCATTGGTGAAATATGTTTGCAATCGATTTCAAGTAACCATTTGACTCAGTATAGCTAAAGTTCACACATGGTTTGGCAATACAGTTACGATTAATGGCTAAGTTAGTTACACTTACAATGAGTTTTACTTGTTGGCTTGCTCCAAAAATAACAGTGAACAAGCAATGACAGTCAGTTATTATACGATTAAAAAAAGATTATTAAATTATCTAACTAAATTGAAGTTTAATTGCATTCAAAATGAAAGAGTTCAACTACAGTAGCAAGTTTATTGCACTTTTTGTACCACTGAATTTAATTAGAGATTAAAATCGAACTGTAAGTTCTGTAAAGTACAGTAAGAACTGTTAAATAGAACTGAAAACTCTATTTAATTAAATGATACCAATGATAACTAATTAAATGTTTGGAAAAGGCATTCCTATCATTCTTACGTGCACACGTTTGCTGCTTAATGATAAATCTGAACTCGCGGAATAAAGTAATAACGTCTCGTTATCTTCAGTAGTTTGCGTAGTTCAGAGACACTCAAATAAGTCAAATAAGCATCGTTTCTTTGCGTCGCGCTTTACGAACGACATTTTCAACAATATCTGAGTTTTGAAAGTTTTGACGAACCTGCAGAAATGCCTGTAGTGTGTCGTTCCTCAGCACAGCCACAGCTGCCATGGCAACACTTCCTCGAGTTCCTCAAGCTTCTCGATTTAAAGCAGCCAAATTCAAAAACCTTCAAAATAAAAAAGACTTGAGCGTGTAGTGCGTGCTGTGCGCGGTGGCGTCGCGTCCTCTCCTCCAGCTATCCCTGGACTATCTGAGGGAGTGAAGGATCACTTCTTTGGATTTGATAAGGACTTTGGTGGGCCGCCAGCCAGTCAGGAGTGAGATTTATGACTTTGAAGTTCGCCGCTGCCCAATCATCAAAGAAGAGCGGCTCTTTGAGAGGGGGAAGCAAATCCTCTGAATCCAAACAAAGCTCCTATGGTGTGTTTGTTGGTCTGGATAAAGGGCTGATTATTAGTGGGGGATGGGACGGGTGGGGATAAAGGCGGGACAATTAATGAAGTAATCACTATGTGGGAAATGTATATACACAAATAATTGGATTTTCTTGATCAAAGACCCCCTCGCCGCCTGGAGACCCCCGCTATTGGATGCCGGAGTCACCCGATCCCCCTCTCTGTAATTAAGGATTTGTTGTGCGACAATGCGACTGTGTGTTATCTCCAGAGATCTCGCGCGGGCTTATGAGATAACTTCAAGAGGAAGGAACCATTTGACTCAGTATAAAGTTCACACATAGTTTAACATTTAATTTACGATTAACGGCTAAATTAGTTACACTTACAATGAGTCGGACTCCAAAAATCACAGTGAACATGCCATATCAGTCAGTTAGCCTATTATACACACAATGTAGCCTAGATAAGTTTGCAATGGCGTCTTTCAAAATAGAATTGTTCAAATAGAATCTAGTGATTTAACATTTAGAAATCGCAAGTTGTCCTGCATGTGAGAATAAATGCAGCAATACAATTTGCTCACACTTAAAATTAGGGTCCAATTCTATTAACTACGACTTTGCCTCACTAAACTCATAATTACTGCTTATTAATAGTTAAGGTAAATTGTAGTTAATAGTTAAGTACTATTTAATAGTAAATAGTTAGGATTAAGGGATGTAAAATACGGCCATGCTGAATTAGGCATTAATATGTGCTTTATAAGTACTAATAAATCCTAGTAATATGATGCTAATAAGCAATAGCATTAGACCCTTAACTAAACTGTTACCTAACATTTTAATTGAATTACAAATAACCCAACATGAAATACGTGGTAACACTTTACAATAAGGTTTCATTAGTTAACATGCATAATAATGACCTGCACTTCTAGCATTTATTAATATTTGTCAATGTTAATTAAAAAATGTACTGATACATTATTAATATCAAAAGTTGTATTTGTTAACATTAGTTAATGCATTGTAAAGTACATGAACAAACAATGAAACGCTGGATATGTAATTGTTAATAACGTTAACAAATATGAACAAATACAGTAACAAATGTGTTGCGTTACTCCATAATACATTCACTAATGTTAACAAATGAAACCTTATTGTAAAGTGTTACCAAATATGTCTTAAACACATGACTTCAATCGACAGACATTTTCCCACAGAGGTTTTTTAACAAATAATACAAAATAAGATTAGGTTTGTCAACAGAACGGCTCTCGAATCACATGCACTAATTGATTGTGACTACACAACAAAAAGAACAAGCGCTTGCTTATTGTTCTCATAGTTGAAAAGACAAATGATTTAGTAAAGAACAGTCCCACAACACCCTGTGCAAGTCAACGTGGACCCATCAAGGTGTGGAGATGACACGGTGATGATGATGATGATGATGATGATGTCTTAGTTGTGTGATTTGCAGGCTGGCGAGAGGAGGAGATCCAGTCTTTGAGAAAGTCTGAACATTTTCCAGTTCTCCTCCCTCTTCTCCGCCCCGATCCAGTCAAGCTTTCACTGCAACCCAGTCTCCGACACACGTGACGCCTCCACAAATATTACAGGAATCGAGCATCGTAAACGAGTGCTCACATTAAAATTGCTTCAAAGTTTCGTAGTTTCTAAGTTTTGCAGGCGAGCAAACTGTCATATTAGCGAGTGCAGCTTCGAATGTGAGCAGTAGACTAAATAAAAACAAGACAAGCAAACTCCCACAGAGAGATGCCTCTAATCTATGACTTTTTAAACTGTCCCTTTCCAGCAGTTTGGAGTGCTTGATGTTGAAGCAGATCAGCTCTTTTGATGGGATTAAGGTTTCTCACATAGTAACGGGGGAAGGAGGGGGAATCCCACAGGGAGGAGGTCTCAGTTTTCCTGAAGTCCTCAGAGAATCGCAAGGGGACACAATTCTGTTTATTCTTCTTAACAGTCACTGTTTTAACCAAAAATCTATATTCCTGGGTCCAGACAGGTTAATAACGACCACACATTTTGGCAAGCTTAATTCAGGTTAAACAAAGAGTTTTAAAAGTAGCAGCACACGATATATGACAAAACTTGTTTTGTTGACTTTATTTCTCAGACAAATTAGGATACAAAACCGCTGGTGAGATTGGATTGAGAACACCATTCACAGAAGTGTGAACTGTACTGTATAGTTGGAATGAATCTATTACCAGAAAAGGGAGTTTTATATCCACAGAACAACGAGTGATGCAGAGAACAAGGATGTACACACTTTGCTTTATGGCCAGTCGCTCATAAACATCTCAGACCAAACCGTCTTAAAAAAGAAAGAAAGAAAGAAAAGCAGCACAGTGAGTCAGCCATCGCTCATCTAATCACGTTGTTTGGCAAAAAAATATTGTAAATGTTAACAGTTCGACAGGCTGCCTTTGAGAGTCCTTATTCAATTAACCATAATATGTGTTTTTCATTTTTATTCTAAGAAAACGGATAAATAGCACGTTTGCCTTTCATAATAAATACGCAAATCCAAATACTGAGAAAATAATGCATACATAAATAATCGCTCCTCATTATTTTATATGTACAGCACATTTCGTAGCAAAACACTGGGAAAGGCAATCTGTAAAAGAAGAAAGAAAGAGGGTGATTAGTTTTAGCAGTTACAAAAAACATAAATGCACGCATTTAATCCTGTAAAGCTTGATATTAAATAATAGTGCGATAAATCAAATTTTATAAAATGGAAGAGCTTATTATCGAACCTATATTTAACAATTATATTATAACCATTATATTTCCAAACAGAGTAAAAATATGCAATTTGGTGAAGTTATATGGCCAAAAACAAAGATGAAGTTCTGATAGCTTGTAATGTAAATCAATGAGATGTTTATAGCAGACGACATACATAAAATGCATAGCAATCTCAACTCTCAATAACATGTACGGATAATATATATATATTTTGCTCACTGTTCATTTTAGTTAACAAATGAGACCTTATCGTAAGGTGTTACCAGTTATTCTTTGAGTACTTGATAACAATGTGAAGGGGGAGACTTATAGAATTATTCTTTACGGTCTTTTACTTGATAAAAAGTATATAACGATCAGATGACAGATTGTGTGCAACAGGTTTTTTCAGCCAAGTTTTTATCATGTTAATAATTTAGTGACCAAAGAAACAGTAGGCTTTAAAGGGTTAACGGGAGATCTTAATCAAATCATATGTAAATATTGTACAATATCAGGAGTTCTCTGGTGACACACTTCGGTCAAGATCACGGCGCTGTCTGCGGGGTTTTGATAAAACTGTCGACAGCGAGTTTCTGCATTTGTAGGTCTTCTTCGGACAGGTCAGGGCCGTGTCTAGCTTTTCATGTTCTTTGGACAGACAGCAGAAGAAAATAAGGGAGAAAAAAGTCTAAAAAAAGAAAAAAGGTTCTCCACATCTGTCTCACACACAAGAGCAGGAGAGATGGAAAGGCAGAGAAATGCTCGGGGCTACCGGGTACGAGAGCCTCTGTAATGGTGTCTCGTATGAGAAAACATCTGTGAATTTCCTCAGTGATCTACAACAAAGTCCAACTCAGAGTAGTCACTCAGCGGGCCTTTGAAGTTTCTCCCTGACAGAAAGCTGCCATTGTGTTCTGCCCTCGACGCGGTGTAGCCTGACTCTGCTCTTGCTAATTTCCAACATTTTCCCCTGAAACCTGATACTGTTGCCTGTGCTCGGGCTGCGCGTTTAAAAGGAGCGCTGCGCTGAACGGGCCTCGGGTCAGGAGATGAGGGAGAGGTCGTCCCTTAACCAGCCGCTCGCCGCTGTGTGTGGCAACGCAACTCTGACCCGCTCGGTTCCCGCGGTAATTGTTGGGGTCACGTCTGGCTTCCTCGAGCGGGATCAGAGGTTTCGGATTATACGGAGGGGCTGAACATATAGTTCATGGATATTTAAGTACTAATTTTAGATTCAGTCTGACGGGGTTTGAAGTTCTGTGCAGATGTTGGTCCTTGGGACAATTGTGGCTCTTTTTGTTTGCCGAATTAATCAAACGCTTCAGTTTGAGTGCAGAGAGCGAGATAATTAGGATTCAGATTTCACTATAAACTCATATCAACAAATCATTTCGCAGGCAAATTAATATTAAACAATGGTAGGCCAAATGGAATTAGAGGTAATGTTTTAACCATTGAATTATGGAAAATAGAGCTGCAAAATCCACAAATCCTAGAGGAGAGAGTGTTGCTCAAAGCTCAAGAGACTTAAAGGTAGGGTAGGCAATTTTGGAGAGGCTAGCAATAGCAAGCTAGCTTTGAAAGCATAAGATCCCACCCTCCCTTCAGAGCGTCTTTAAAGCCACGCCTCCTCCTCCATGAACACAAGATGAGACGAGAGACGGTGTTAAATTACCTAGTGTCTCAAAGCACATAACATTACAATAAAAATGAACATAAACAACTTCCAGTATGCTAGTTCTACAACCTGACTTCAGCAGATTTATTTCACCATTGATAGTGTTTACACAGAAATGCATAAACAGCTCCAGGTAGAACATCACGGGTAGCCATGTCATAATTACGGTTACGTAAGCTGGTTGTTTTGGTTCAGGAGGAACTGTAAAAGACGGCTGCGGTTTCGTTTGTGGCTCTCAGTGACTGACGTCTGTCTAACTCTGCACAGCATGAAACGCTCTGATGACGTGTGATGTCTGCGAGAGCATGTGTGTGTGGAGGTGTGGAAATGCATACGCTGACAGGCAGGGTGGACATCGTATCGTATTGAACGAACATTTTTTGGTCATGTGACTTCCACAGAAGATACATGTTTTAGTATTTAGACCACTTCTATTATTGATTGCTATCAGGATGTGAAGACTGGCTGGAGTTTCAACCAGAATAACAAAAAGTGTTTATAAAAAATATTGCCTACCCTGCCTTTAATTGAGCTTTCAGCTGTGCTTCAGAATCAACTTTATCTCAAATGTCTCCCCTGAAATGCATATATGAAAATGCATATAGACTCAAACGTGTCAATAGTCAATAATACATACAATAATAGAGCTATAAAGTAAATTTAGAAAGCAGCTCAGATCATCTGGTCTTCGAAGAAATTTATATTTTACAAACATTTTAATTGGTGAATCAGGAGTCTTAAGCAATAGACTTCATTTGATTTTCATTTCATCTGTTTGAGTAACGATTGAGGATACTAAAGAGATCGAGTTTAGTTTAGCATTTTAGTGCATTTAGGCCGTGTATCCACCAAAACGATTTTAGCCAGCCGAAAACGGCTAGCTGTGGGCGCTTGAGAGCGTTTCAGCGGCACAGCGTTTTTTTTCAGACGTTTGGTTGCTATGATATGGAATATCTGCAGAAGTGAATCTGATTTCACAGATAGCTTATTTCTGAATATAAAATGTCGACAGAATGTAAAGTGCTTGCTCTGGCCCTTGTTTTAAGTGACTTTGTTCCATTGTTGTTGTCTCTGTTGATGTTATACAAGCAGGATGTGGTGGTTGGTCGCTTTGGTATTTGCCTCGCCCCTCCTCCACTGTGATTGGACGGCTGGGTAAAAAGTGACAGTGATGAGCTCTGATTTTTATTCAAAGTCTCGTTGCGTTGCTGCCAATTTTTCTTAAAACAAATAAATAAATAAAATGCTGGCCTAAAAAAAAAAATGCTTTGGTGGACACACAGCCTTAAGGCCTGTTCACACCGGGACGAATTTCGCGCGCGATATTCGCCGACGTTTAACGCCTTGTGACTAAACAAACGGCGCCACACCGACACGAAAAACGCCACGCGTAAAAGCATAATTTTTTAAAAAACGCCTCAGGTTCGTTTTTTGGGTTTGACGCGCCGCGTCAAAAACTATCCGACCAATGAGATTGGCGCTTTTGCTCACGTGTCTGGAACTTCTGAAGTTACAGTAAAACACAACTTGGGGGCGCTCAAACACAAAACGGTCTTGCTGAGCACACATACGTAACGGCGAAGAAGATGCGCCAAGTAGCGTCTACACTGCCGGGAAAAAATAAGACGAGGAAGATGCAAGGCCAGATCATTGTAGAGCTGCTGGTCTCGTTGGTGTCTGAACATAAAGAACTATATGACAAACGCGACAGCGACTACAAAATAGGACTTTCTGTTTTACATTAAGCGCCATCTAATGTCAGGGAATGAATTGGCATGTTCACTTGGCTCATCGTCAGCGAAAATCGCTTGGGTGTGAACACAAAAAACGCGATGAAAAATGCTGGCGAATAACGCGCGCCGATATTCGTCCCGGTGTGTACGACCCTTTAGGGTAGCATTTTAGTGGTTGTATTGAAGTGATTATATTATATCATATTAGTTATCCAACCCAGGCTAGGTTATTACAGTTAAGTATAGGTTAGTATAAGTAGGCTAAAACGAAACCTAACAACATAAAGAAATGTTCCGTTACTCAAAACAAAAAATAACAATAAATATATTAATAATTTTAACAAAACTTAAAAAAAAAATTCATTTAGTTGCCAAGGAAACATTTCTTAATTGCATTTAGTTTAACTTGGTGGACTTGCATAACTAAAACTAAACAAAATGACTTAACCTTTAAGTAAAATTAAAATGAAAACCAATTCAAAATATTAACTTACAATAGTATCCTTAAATAATATAATAATATCTATGATACTAAAATAATCGATCCAACCACTTTTTCTTTACAGTACCGCTCAAGTTTGGAAACATTAAGGTTTATTGTTTTTGAAATAAGTCTCTTAATCCCACCAAGGCTGAATTTATTTGATTAAAAATACAGTAAAAACAGATATACTATGAAATATTATTACAATTGAAATGAATTGGTTTCTGTTGTACTATATTTAAAAATGTAATGTATTCCAGTGTTCGAAATCCATAACTCCAGTCTTCAGTGTCACATGATCCTTCAGAAATCAAACTTTTGAACGGTACTCTCGGATCTTTTTATTTATTTATATGATGCCAGAATTTAGATTCTGATGAACAGGAAAAGCTTAGCATATAGAGAATCTAAGGATTCAAGCTGAAATAGGTCAATCACTTTCCACAGGTACACGGGTAGCTACAAGAATCAGTCTACACGACTCTCTTTCCATGGCTGATTTGTTGTTTTTGCTGCTGAATGTACACAGGTCCTGGCCACCTCTCCCAGCGCTCGCCCTGCTTGCGTTTGCTCAGTGGCAGCTGCGAGCACCATCTGGGAGGGCTTCAGCAAGGCCAAACAAAACAGGTTACACCTTCGGCCATGCCAAGTGCTGTAGCCTATTCCTGGTCTGCAGAAACAACAGGGGCTAATCGCAATTTCATGCTCTGATTTTCCCCAGACCTCAATCCAAGCCCCGCAGGAAAAGAAACTTTAGCTCATTTTCAGGAGATATGGGCTGCACGCGCTTCCATATGGCCGTGCGCGAGACAGCGTTCAGCTCGTACCCCATGATTACAGAATTCAGCATTTTCACGTTTATCCAACACTTGTCTCTATACTTCATTTTTAAGTGTCTCAAAGTAGATTTGCATATCACAGGAGAAATCTGTCTCATGTCAAATTACATATTGCGTTTAATAGCATTCTCTGGTAGAAAACTATTTTTTAAATATAAATAAAATGGACAACCATGCTTATTTTACAGCTAGCATTTTATGTATCCTACACTCTAAAAAATGCTGGGTTGTTTCAATTTTATGTATCCAAACACACAAATAAATAAATTATATTTTAACCATTTCTACATAATTGCACAAAACCACAGCTTGTTTATTAAAGAATAAAACATATATTTTCATAATTTTTTTGTATATATATATTGAGTCTCCTTGTTAAACAAGTAAGTTTTTTTGGTCTGACTGCCAATTAGTGTAAAATCTGATAGAAGTAATTTTCACATACACTACAGCTTTAATTGATCAAATGTGACAGTAAAGACATTTATAATGTTACAATTTTTTTTTATTTCAAATAAATATTCATTAAAAAATGTACCACTGTTTTCACAAAAATATAAAGCAGAACACCTTTTCAACCTTTATAATAATCAGAAATGTTTCTTGGTCATCAAATCATCATATCAGAATGATTTCGGAAGGATCATGTGACACTGAAGACTGGAGTAATGATCCTGCAAATTCAGCTTTGATCACAGGAATAAATTACATTTTAAAATATATTCAAATAGAAAACAGTTCTATTATATTGTAATGATATTTTACAATATTACTGTATTTCTGATCAAATAAATGCAGCCTTGGAAAGCATAAAAGACTTCAAAAAACTTTTTTTTTTATTACTGACCACAAACTTTTAAACAGTAGCGTAACAAATATTTAAATGGTTTATCTTTATTGTTTGCCTGTTTAGATTAACATAGTTTTAAAACAGTTTTTTTTAGGATTTTTATATTTTAGGAGCAAAAATCAGGGTACAGTAATAAGAATTAGAACATTTTTTAATGCAGTTTTAGAAAAAAGTTGGAAAAATCTAAATAAATCAACTCGTCCCGGGACATAAAAGAGCCTGTAGTTGAGGAACCGGAAATCGATTGTCAAAGTATAGACATGGTTTGGTAAACCTTAAATCTTTCAGACACAGTTGAGCTAATAGCTCAGTAACTACTGAGAGACAGATGACGAACATTGGCAAGATTTGGGCACATTCAAGTCCAAATGCAGCGGGGTAAAATCTCCCACTTTTATCCCTTCGGTATTCACTCAGTGCTCATGCAAATGTGGGTAATTCAGCGGGGCATAGAAAGCCCTCAACAAATTGCAGGTGTTAGGAAGCCGAAACAAAGGCCACTACAAGCCCTAATGGCATCCACCATCATTAGCAAGTCTTTGATGTGCGTACTCCACTCACTCTTTTATCTCCTTCTCCCCCTCTCAGCCCTTCTCTTTCTACATCTTACGCTACAGCTCGCTCTCTCCTTCTGTCTTTCTCCTCGTAACCCGCTCTCTTTCCGCGGTTCTTCATTAAATCAGTCTTTAGGGAGGGCGCCCACCCCTGTACCCGACATCTGTTTGGCTCTTGTGCCTGTCTGTCTGTCTGTCACACATCAGTCAGCGCTGCTAATCTGAAAATATCCTAAAGTACCTGTTTATTCGGAGAGGCGGCAAGCAAAGACGGCAAAATAAAGTGTTTACTTTCATTCCCAGCTTTATTATCCCGGCCCGCGATTAGGAGATGCGCAGCTAGCGGGAAGCGTTTACTAGCAAATGAACATATATGGGAGTGCGGGAGTGTGTGTTCTTGTGTATCAATAGCAGGTTACCTGCTTTACATCCCAGCAGGTTTGAAAGAGAGGCTTTGGAAACACTGCTATTCAAAACTCTTCCTTTGAACTCTAGAGGATATAGAGACAGGACAATGCTAGTCTATTTGTGCTCCCCCTTTGAAGTCCACCCTGTCTATTAGTATGAGAGAGTGTGCTGTCTGACAATAAATACTCCTCTATCTAAAGATTACGGCCGCAGAATATCTGAAAGGTGGCACATTGCTCTGCATACTTGGGAAAGAAAACACTCGGTCTAGAACAAACAGTTAAAACCGAGGGGGGAAACTCTTCGGCGGAGAGCGACCACATTAAAAGAGATCGTCGGGCGCTCCAGATGCGGAGGGCGCTTTAATGAGCACAAAGAATAGGCCGTCCTGGTTTTATGGAGAGTTATTGAGATATTAAAGAGCACAGGTGCAGGGCCAACATTGGGCTTCTGACACAAGATCAGCTTTGCTTGTCAATAACAGAATTGTGCTGGACAGTCAGAGTTCCCACCATATACAGTCTCGGTTAAAGAATGTCCCCCGAAGAACAGACCCCGCCGTGAAGGCAAACTTCAGAGGGTTCTCGCAAGCACAGAAACTAGAGAGCTTGTTCAAAATTGATTTCCACGGCAAAACAGGGCCAAAATAATCTAGGGAACAAGATCTCTCTTAATGGATTCGATGTTCTTTAAAGAGGCACTCGCGGGTGTTAGAGTGACCTATTTCAGCCGGCGCTTTTCAGAGGAACTAAATATTCTCAGACGGGGAATAATGCTCGCAGAATATTCTCATTACCGCCTCACCCGAGCGCAAGAAAACTGGACACGGCCAGCTATGATTAGAACTGGAGCTATGCACACACTGACACACAAACACTGACAAACACACATTCACAGAACTTTGTGGTGATCATGTTTGCATGTTGTCTCTGTCTGCTGGCTTAAGCATTACCGTCATTCGGAAATAGGCTTCGAGTAATTTTGGTAATCGAGTCATTTTGATTCAGTGTTGTAGAAGGAAGTTGCATGGGAAGTTGAGTATTAAATCGACACTTTCAGGTTAAACATAAAAATTAATTCTAAAACCAAAATCTGACTATACTTTGTTATGAGACATGGAATCGGCGAGGCCGTTTATGAACAAGGAGGTTCTTTATTCACTGTAATGCACTCGTGTCCACAACGCCTTCACAGAAAGTGTGCATAATGTGCGTGAAAATCACTCACAGTAATATTTGTCTTTAAAATGTTTTTCAAATATGTCACAAACTTGGCATACATTTAAAGATCAAAATTTCTGAAAGCCTCTTGAGCCTATATATACACTGTCAGACAAAAAGTACAAAAGCTGTCACTGGGACGGTACCCAAAAGCTAAAGAGTAACCTTAAGGTACATATTGGTACCAAAAGCAGAAGGGTACCGTCCCAGTGACAGCTTTGTACCTTTTTTTCCTGAGTTGACCCATCTAACCTCAAAATCACAGTAAAGACTTACTAGTTCAGTGGGAAACTGCTTTATGATGCATTAACAAGGAAAGAGATGATAACCTAATAAGAGGTAGCACTTTATTTACGTATGGACATACTATATACTTGCAATTACAATAACTGGGTAATAACTAGGTACTAGTCCTGAACCTACTCCTAAACCTAACCTTAACCCATGTATTACTCAGTAGTTTCTTGGTAAGTACACTGTAATTACATTGAAAGTGCACGTACTGTAAAATAAGTAAGGAAAACGGATATCAGCTAGATACAAATGAGGACACTAATTGTAAAAATGAACAGAGGAAACTGGACAACACTAAACAAAGATCATGAAAATATAGATAACTGGAAAATCAATTTCTACACACTCTTCTATAACGAAAACAACAAAGTATGCACCACTTTGAATATGCACGGACCAGGAAATAAATTGCAAATAAATTGCAAATAACCTGCGTAAAATACAAGAACAAATTCATCCATTTTTTTATAGTGACAGAAATTTACTGAACAAATGCCAACTTGGCTTCTTACCAAATGGTCACACATCAGATGATGCATCCACTCAGTGGATTGTAATTGATTAACAAATCAACCGAAATATAGGCGAGTTTTCCTCTGCTTCACCGATTTCAAAGAAAAAAAAACCTTCATATAGTGTTTGGCACGAGAGTCTCCAAATCAAAATGACTGACAGCAGTTCTGAAGGAAAAACCTCATCAAATCAATATAAACTACTGTTACAACGATGAGAACCCGATCCAGAACAGACATAACGGGCCATAAACGGACAAAAAAGATTGCGCCATTACTGAACTGAAATATCAAACCACCAGAATCATTTTGATATGAAATCTACCTGGAACATGCAAGTGTGGCTATTAGATTTGTGAATTCTTGCTGTTTGAATATGTGTGCAATATTTATCAATTAAATTTCATTCTTTGAAAATATTGGAAATGTAACCTTACCAATTCCAATAAGGCAAGCATGCTAATAAGGCTGTTTTTGACCTGAAAGCAGTTGAAAGAGAGAGCCAGAAAGATATAGAGAGAGTTTGAGAGAATAAGATCTGTCTACATCTTCACTAAAGATCAGATTTTCTTCTGGGCCCTGAGGGGTCAACAACTTCAGATGAACCAAATGATATGCAAATTTCATTAAACAGCGCCACAAATTGGCTTGTGTGCGCCGTGCCGCCCTTCTCATCTGAGAGAGAGATTTGTCCAGAATTTCTCATCTAGAATCTCGTCTACACCAACATCACGGCAGGTCCGTGAATGTTGTGTAAAAAAAAAAAAAAAAAAAAGATTTAGAGAAAAAGTAGAAAAAAAAATACATGTTTAAAGAACAAAGTGGAAAACAATTTGAAATGCAAGGCATTCATAACAGTCTTATCTTGCTCTCTTCATGTCTTTCTGTCTCTGTTTCTGTGAGAGGGGGGATCAAAAGCAAAGAATCACTTTTCATGTGCTAATGTTATCTGCCTCCTTGAGGAGAATTCAAATTAATGATTGTATCATTATTGGTTTGATAAACTGTGTTTAATGAAAGAACTATATCAAGGATGTGAATCAAAAATAAGAAAGACATTGTAGAGTATTCCTCAAACTTTCCATAACCATGAGAGGCTTTGAAATGCAGATATTGCCTGACGCCATGAGATAAGGTCAAATCTATCTCTGAGTGTGCAGGGCTGCCCTAAACATCACACAATATTTCAATAGCAGTTCAATATTTGGTTCATATGGCCTTAAAAAAGTAGGTTTAGACAATAAGGACCATTTAAAAAAACACCCTTAATAAATGTATTCTCTGATCTTCCATTGTTTCTAATTCAAAAGATTTTTTTTTTTTTTGGTGAATTATTTTGATAACTTTACATATAATTAATCTTAATATATAATACTCATGTATTATAATAATAATATTCATGTATTATTTAATAATACTGTCAGGGTGTGATGAAAGTAGCGAGGACTCAGGTGCAGAGTTGATGGGCTTTTAAAGATAATAAAATAAAACAAAACAGACAACAAAAACTACCCCGAGGGTGCAAGACAGACTTGACTTGAACAACTAGACTTGGCTTAACAGAACCACACAGCAGGGAAACACACAGTTGTACATACGACGACAAACCAGCACATGACTGAAGACACAAGTACCCCTTTTCCACCAACGCATTTTGAGAGCCGGTTCGGAGCCGGTGCCTGCGCGCGAACCAGTTCTTTGTGTTTCGACAGCCAAAGAACCGGTTCTCGGCCAGGAAAACTGGTTCCAAAGCGGCACCAACTCTTTGCTGGACTAGAACCGTTCTTTTACCACGTCATGCTTACCTCGGGGGCCGGGGGATGGGGGCTGGGGGCGGGTTTAGATAACATATTTTCTGACATAATATAGGATCGCAAAGCCAGGAGAAACATTTGCAGAAACACGATGTAGTCCGCCATTGTAATTGTTATGCTTGAAGTTGGCGCAAGCGTTTCTAGTTTTTTTTATTGAAAACGTTATAAGCAAAGGAGAAAACAGTCACAATATAGAACAAATAAATGGAAAGAAAAAAAAGACACAAGACAGGAGTACATAACTAATCAGAAAAGATTACATATCAAAGGAAAAGATTAAAAGACTTACATATTTCAATTGTTTTTAAAGCCTTCTTGGTTCACGAGTTAGAGATAATCCCAAAGTAATGTTGTATGCAAGCGTTTCTAGCTAAGATGTATGGCGACGTACACAGTGACGTAACGACGTCGTTCGCTGGGCGCTCTAGTCAGTGGAAAAACAAACAGGTTCTGAGAAGGTTCGCAAGTTGAACCAACTCCGAACCAACTTTGAACCAGCACCAGTTCCGAACCAGTTCGTTTTTGGTGGAAAAGGGGTAAAGGAGAATAAATAGGGAGAGCAAACAAAGCAGTTAACGAGACAAATCACAAGCCATGTGCTCACACAAAACGAGACATGAACACGCAGCTAATGAGAACACATAAGCCACGTGTTCACACAAAACATGACAACATGAAAGCACACAGCTAGTGTAAAACGCGAACCGCGTATGGTCCGGGCGAACTCGAAAAACCGCACGCTCACATGACAAGACAGAGCGCACGAGAATGAGCAAAAAAGCTCATCCTGTGCGCTCACGACAGAATACAAACACACGGAGCATGAATGTCCGAATCCCGACACGGAACCGAAACCAAACTAGACTGACGTGCCGGGATCCAAACACCTCGCCCCGCACATGTAACAAGGCATACAGACAAGAGAGCGCACGACTCGAGAATGCTTGAAGCCGCATGCCCACACAAAGACATGACAAAACAGGAGTGTCCCAAACCAAGAAATAAACTAGACAGAAGTGACAGAACCCTGACAGATACAGTGGCCTCACAAATAATTTCGACACCGAAATCACACTTAAAAATGTCTGAATGACTTTGCAATATAAAATAACAAAGAAAGTGTCAACAACAGCTTTTCTCTTCACTAACTCTCATAATTTTTGCTCAATGCATGGTGATTTATATTAGTGGATGGATGAATTCATACCCCTTTTCCACCAGAAGGGTTCACGTTCTGGAGCCAGTGCCTGTTCTCGGCCAGGCTGGAGTCTGTTGCGAACTGGTTTCGTTTTTCCCCAGACTTGAGGAACGAACGCTGACATAATGCTGTTCTGTGTTGTTTACCTGGCTTTTGTTACATGTATAGTCTGTATTGGTTTCGTTTTCATTATTTCCCTGATTCTTCCAGCCCAGCTCAAAGTTTTTGTTTGATTATAAATGTTTTCTCCTCGGCCCTGCTTTCGCTGGTTCACTTCAGCCCCTCGGCTCCTCATCTGACACCACTCTATTGTGTGGATTTGCCTCGGGTCTTCCGGTCTCCAGCTCCGCCAAGTCAAGAGCATTCCCTGACTTCGTCTCCAGCCGTCGATCCATTCACTCCACCTCGGCCCGTCGACCTGTCAGCTCTGCCTTGGCTCCCCCTCTCTCGGCTCCACCTGGGACCATCGTCCTTAGTCCTATGGCACCTTGGCTTCACCTCAGATGCTCATTACTGCGGCTCCACTTCAGTCTCTAGGACCATCGGTTTCACCCGGTCTTGCCGGCTCTTCATCTGCGCCCTGGGCTCCACATCCATCGGCCTCGTCTCTGTCAGTCGTCCCCCTGCAGTCGTCAGCAAGGTCCCACCATGGCTCCTTCCTCCCTCGACTCTGCCGTGGGCCATCGTTCTGGCTATGGTCTGGGTCCCCACTTGGCTCCAGGCTCCTCCTAGTCATTGCCACCCCGGTCTTTCCCTCTGTCAACTCCCCAGGTTTTCTGTCCTCTGCCTGCTCTGCGTCCTCCTCCAGAGTCCTCTTTCTGCTTTGCTGTTCACAGTACCGGGAATGATTCTAGCGAACCAGCAGCTTGCATAAACTGCCGATACTCTCATCTGTCCTTTTCGGATATAAATTAAAACAGAACTCATTGATTCACTCGCTCTCTGTCAAGCTGGGTCTCTCTAGTGTGCACATAAAGAGCAATGTAGTACAATGATATTAGATTGCTCAACAATGCTTTAGCATTTCGCTAGCCTGTTAACCTGCCATCCGTACTTGCCGTCTTTTTTTATCTTGATCGCTCTCATCTTTTACAAATCCATCAAACAACTGTGGTGAGTTGGATCAGTCAACAAACACGGTGAGTCATGTCATCTTCTCTTGTTATTGTCACGTGCACTGCCTGCCTCATGTATAGCATAGCCTTCTCCGCCAACGGCGGGGGTTTCACTTGTGATAAATGCAGGGAGATAGTCAGGCTGCTGGAAAAGATATCAGAATTAGAAACTCATCCAAACTTGAATCGAGGACAGTAAGAATGCAAGGGCTTTAGATACTGTTTTGGATGCGACTAGCTTAGCGAACCCTGTACTGACCATTGTTCGGTTCTGGCTGTAGAGCAGGGCAACTGAACATCAAACCGGTTCTCCCTACTCAGTGATACACCCACTGAGAATCCCGTTGAATGTGCCCTAGTTATTGGCAATTCTATTACATAGAACGTGAAAATAGAGACACCAGCCACCATAGTCACAAAAATAAAAGTGCTGGCTAATGCTAATCGTAAACTCTCAAAGATTATTATTCACATCAGCACTAATGATGTTCGACTTCGCCAGTCGGAGATCACCAAAATTAACATTAAAGAGGTGTGTGAACTCTCAAGTACGATGTCAGACATTGTAATATACTGTAATAGGCCCCCTCCCTGTTCACCGTTGTGATGAGATACTTAGCAGACTGTTCTCAGTTAATGGCTAGCTGTCAAAGCGGTGTCCGCAGAATGTTATAGGGTTCATGGACAATTGGAAAAGTTTTTGGGGCAGACCTTACCTGTTAAAAAGAGATGGTATTCATCCCTCCTGGGGTCTTAGAGTTGAACCTTTACTAACTGGGGCCCAAGTCAGGAAGCAGACAGACTGGCTAAACAGCACGTCTGCTAGCTGTCTCACGTCACAGAAATCAGTTAAATCCAAACACAGACTTTTACCTAGATATCATCATATAGACACTGTGTCTGTTCCCCAAATTAGTAAATACAAAAAACTCTCAAACCCATTTAAGGGTAAAAATTGTATTGATGTTCAACAAATAAAAAACAGATATAATACAGATGAACAAATGATGACCAAATGATCAGCTTTTAGCAGTAAACGAAAGGGTGCCATATCGATCACAAGTTCAATATGGAGTACCTCAAGGCTCAGTACTAGGATTGTTCCTTTTCAACCTGTAAATGCTACCCTTGAGAGATATCATTAGGAAGCATGGCGTTAGCTTTCACTGTTACGCTGATGATACTCTGCTCTCTCTCTATATATATATATAGGTTCAGCTCCCTCCTACTTCCACTCACTACTACAAGTCTACATCCCTACTAGAAAGCCTACGATCGGTCAATGAGCGACGGCTCGTGGTACAATCACAGCGGGGCACAAAATCACTCTCCAGAACATTCTCATTCACGGTTCCATGCTGGTGGAATGATCTCCCCACCCTCATCCGGAATGCAGAATCCCTGACAACATTCAAAAGACAAATGAAAACTCATCTCTTCCGGGAGCACTTAACTTAAAAAAAAAAAAAAAAAAAATCCTTTCCTCTAAATCCTCGCTTGCCTGGCTTATGCTACTCCGAGCTATGTCTGAACTTTGTATTTTGAGCACTTCTTGCGTTGCTTTTGCCTCTTCACGATGACTCGCTTGGTTTAGTCCTCAGTTGTAAGTCGCCTTGGATAAAAGCGTCTGCTAAATGACTAAATGTAAATGTAAATGTATATATCCTCGCGCCTCGCCGAACCTTACCAATTCTCAAAATTAACATAATGCTTTCTGAATTTCTGAAATTCTCAATTCTGAAAAAAAGAAGAAGAAGAGATTCTGATTATTGAACCAAAAACCCCCACACGTAGTAACCTAGAATACTGTCTAACACTTGATGGCTGCTCTCTCTGAAGTCTTCGTCGTCGGTTAGGAACCTGGGTGTGCTCTTTGATACCAATCTTTCATTTGAAAGCCACATTTCTAGCATCTGTCAAACCACATTCTTCCATCTTAAAAATATATCTAAATTAGATCATATGCTCTCAATGACAAATGCAGAACAGTTAGTTCATGTGTTCATGACCTTAACTAGATTTAGCTAGATTATTGTAATGCTCTACTGGGTGGTTGCCCTGCATGCTTAATAAACAAACTCCAGCTGGTCCATAACACCTGATGTACTCTTTACATCATAAGAAGAATGGCATCTATTTTAATATTAGTCTCTCTGTTTATCCTGAGGTTTACCGTAGTCAGCCGGACCCGGGCCATATCCAGATCAGATATACCAAATACCTGCGCATAGACACGCTGACAACGCAGCCCTGTAGTGTCAGCAGCAGCAATAGTACAATAGATCAACTAGACAAAAGTTTTTTTCACGACAAAGAGTTTTCTCCTCTGTATCAAAATGTTATCAAAATGATTACCGTTCACCATCACCATTTTCACAGATTCACGTTTTTGAAGAGAAAATGGAGATATGGAGATAACGGTATCTTTTTCAAACCTTGTTTTCAAAAACTCGAAACCTACTTCAAAGTTTTTGTTCTCTAGCCACCAAAACGCTGTTGTCGTGTAAATGAACGGCCAGAACGTATTAAAAGTTTCTGTTTTCAGTTGAAAACGGTGTCATTTAAACGGCCCATAAGTCAATAACTAATGATTTTTACCGAAATTAATTAATCCAAAAACTTACTTAAGGTGGACAATGACTTTCTTCTAGAACTGATGTACAGCCAAAACAATCTTTGTTGCATTACTTCCTATTATCACTGTTAAGCTGCTTTGAAACAATCTGTATTGTAAAAAGAGCTATTTAAATGAAGGTGACTTCATTTAAAATGTCACTTGCTTTGATAAATGAATGAAATTCATCTATTTTTTTAAGTGTGTCTTTAGTGTCCAAGTATTTTTGGGGGCCACTTTATGTATATGGTAGAAAGTCAATAGAAAGTCAGGGTTTCTGAAAATAACTGCTGTTGTGTCCTGAGTGACTATTATGACACCACAGGATGCCAAAGCCTCCAAAATCAGTGAGCTATGTCATTAAATTCTTCATTCATTCATGCCATGTGACATCTGCACTGTCTGTCATGTGTATTAGGGCAAAACGTGTCTGATCTGACAGTCTGCCACAGCAAACAAGACTACAATCACAAAAAGAGGTGGAAAAAAGAGCACAGAAATAAAGAGACAAAGCAGTCTGTGAGGGATTTGTTGTTTCTCTGAAGAGCAGTTTTGCTATATTTTTTTAGTAGTACTCATTTATCTGTGTCTGAGTACAGAGAGAGACACTGACACTAGTCCTGTGCCAAGGTCTGTTACCATTGTCAAAAAGTACCACCTTTCTTCTGTGGCCAGGTAAGAGTCCTGTATAATTCATCTTTATAAAACAGATGGTTCAGGTCTAAAGTCTGACTGGATGAGCCATGTCTGAAGCCAAATTAATTACGCAATAAAAAAATTGAAGTTGTGCTATATTGTGATCATATTCAAGGCTAAAAGGGTCTGAAAGCAATTGTAGTATCAACTAACTATTTTCACAATATAAAACATTTATATTTAACTTAAACATTGTTGTACCTAGCAAATGTATGATGTTTCAGACATTCATGATGATTATTTTTCCGCTAGAAGATATAGTTCCTGACGTGTAAACGAAGGTTAGTTGGTGTCTGTGGGTGATGCCCATTGTTATACAGTTTAGCAAGACCGGAATGCTGGATTGACCAATCAGCATCCCGGAAAGGAAGTGTCCATTTTAACAAGAGCTGACCACATAAACTATATCAATCAATTCTATATTATCTACAATACACAGTACACTAACCAAATACTGGTACAAGAATATTATTAAATAAATATGACTAGTTTTAATAAACACTGGTGGCTGTTATCCTATTTCTGTTGCTCTTTTTAAAAAAAGCAATAAACTAATTGATGCCGAGGATGATTGAACCACGCTTCATCACGCTTTTCTACTGAACAGGATGTTTGGGCTGGATAAATCAAAGGTCTTGTCCTAAAATAAGGTTATTATTATTAATTTAATTGGGTTGGGACACCAATATGGGTAGAAGAAGTGGAAAAGAAGTGTGCTTAATTGTAATGAATGTACTTCAAATCTTAAAAGTATCACACAAAAAAAAACCTGTACTTGCAGCAGTGATGGAGTACTCGAGTCCTTATTCTCTGGACTCGAGTCCGACTCGAGACTCCATTCTCTGGACTCGTGACTCGACTTGGACTCGCGGACTGATGACTAGTACTTGGACTCGCACTCGAGAATATAAAATCGGACTTGAGCATTCATCAAATGAATGACGTTGTTTCTGACTAAAGGTTATAACAATTTGATATAAGATGTTACACTTTTCCTGTTTCGGGGTCCAAGACCGGCCGTGATCTATTTTTTCCCTCACAGACACTGCTACCGCTCGCTCTCCTTGCTTCACAACTCACTCACTGACGTCACTCACTTTACGCTACATTCTCGTGAGAGAGATAACGTAACACTCATTTAACACTAGATAAGTTCCTATACATCTAAACAGCAATTTCGATTTTGGCACGCTTTGCAGCAGCTGAGCTGACCACTAAGGAGCGAATGTAGTGACAGATTTAAACTCTGCTTTCGTGCTATGGCTGGCGCTGAGCCAAAGTCGGACGCGCTCAGCGCTTAATCCCGCTTATCAGACAATAACACAATTATGTTTATTTTAGCTAACAAAAGATGGCGACACATCCCAACGACGCTTTTCCTGCGGAGTTACAAATGCTTATAGCACTGCATTTTCTGTTTTTTTTTGCCGCATGCTGCAGTTACATTGGGATTTAGTTTGCTTTTCAAAATTTCAAAATTGTTTTTCTTTTACCTATTTGTCAAGAAGAATGCATTTCTCCTCCTCTGTCCAATTAGGCTTTCTTTTTTGTTTTCTTTATCCATTCCAGTTGACTGATCATCCAAAAATGTATTTAAACAATTAAATAAATATAATCGTGCCACAGCTAGTTGACAATGATTTGAACTAAGGTCAAAGGCAATTCTAGTGATATCATACACATTTCTAGCTGCAAGAAAGAGTGCCTGAAAAATGTTGCTTGATTTGGCTTAAGTGTATATAATTTCGACTCAGACTCGAACACGGGACTCGAGACTCGACTCGGACTTAAACTCAGGTAATAGTGACTCGACTTGGACTCGACTCGGACTCTTCTTTGGTGACTCGGACTCGAACACTGGGACTCGAGACTCGACTCGGACTCGACAGTTGGTGACTCGACTACAACGCTGACTTGCAGATAATATTAATTAAATAAAATGCCACTTAAGTGCACTTAAAGAGAGTACAAAGTGTTACAGTGTACAGAATGTGTACTTTTTTCACAAGGGTGTAAATGGCCTCAAAGCTAACAGATATGAACTAAAAGCGCTGCTTTCATGTCATCTTTAATCATGGTAAAATCATTGTAAAGAACAACCTGCATTGGCTTATTGTCATTGCTTTTAAAGGAATAGTTCATTCAAACATGAAAATTCTGTCATCATTTACTCATGTCATTCCAAAACCTGTATGGTGTATTCTATATTTTGAGTAATGCAACCAAACAGGTGACCATTGACTTCCATTGTATAGACAAATAATAATAAAATTTTTTTGGTGAACTATCCCTTTAAATACTAAGAATCATGATGTAACAAGTATCTAAGCCAATAAGTGGGTAGTGTGTGTTTAATGGTGTAAAGACGCAGTGGTCGGGTGTCTGTGGAGCTCTTACCAGCTGTCAGCGCGAGTCTAAGGGGTGGGCGGAGCACAGCTCATCTGGATGAGATAGTGGGAGGGGCAGTCGAGTTTGGGGAGGGGCCAGATAAAGCTTCCTCCTCAGGAACCGACTCTATTGTGGACAGTAGTTGATAATATTCATCCTCTCCATCCAGGAGCTTGATTTGCCTGAGAAACGAGAGAGAAATATGATAAGAGTCGCAGACACATGAAGTCAAACAGAGTGACTTTATGTAATATCTAAATTAGCTGGATCAATCAAGTCAAAATGATTAATTAATATAACTGAATTAACTTAACTGTAAGGTTACAAGTCATTTTTAAGAGTGAGATAAGGTCGTTTCTGGAGCTAAGTTATGGCTCCAACATGGACATTTTTTAAATCATTTTCAAGTTTTTACAGTAAAATGTATTAATTATATGCTGGTGGAAATGGCAGAGATTCACTGAGGGAAATCTAGTCTAGTTCGGGACAATTTTCAGCCCTGCCTTGTATCACATAATAAGAAAGAGGGTATATTTTAGGTGCTATACTGTACTGGTAATTATTTCCTTTAAAAACACATCCGAGATTGCACTTTTTACGTAGGCTGTGCTTTTATGGGGTTGATAAGAAAATTGTGTTTTTGTTTTATGAAGCTGTTTTAGAATATATTGTTAGGCGTGGTATAACTGAATGGTCTGGGAGTTTAAGAATTAATTTCTGGCTGTATTAGTACATATTTGAATAGTAATTCAACTTGAATGTTTTTTTTTCAGGTTTTTTTATTTATTGTGTCCACAGTAGTTAAATAAAATAATTCTATGGTGAGGTAAATTGAATAATTAAATTAAGTGCAACACTTGAGCATAATCTCACAACCAATATGAGATCAGAAAAACTGCATGCATAATAATAAGTATAGAAGAATTCGCAAAATATTGTTAAAATTAGTTCTAAAAATTCCCTAATTACATTCTAAACTAAATTAGTTGCATTTCTCGTTTCCATTACAAGATACTTTAATGACCTTTCAACTGTTACTCTCTCTCTCTCTCTCATGTCAGTCAGTTGCATTTGTTTCTGAAACACCTAAAAATGACAGGCGCTAAAATTAATAAAACATATTGCTATTTATTATTCCATTAGCTACTCTTGAACTGTAAAAAAACCCCTCAAGTAACAAACTAAGAACAAGAAAGATTTTTCGCAGGGGTTAAAAATATGAAATAAATAAAAGAAAACGCGAGAAACGGTTAATCCTTTAATAAAGAGCGCTGATATACAGCCTGCTCGAGGTATTAGAGGAACCAGGCTTAACTTCACAGACTGTGCGGTCACATATCTCACAATTAATACATGCATTCTTATACCACGTCTTCTCTCCTCCCAAAAATAATACACATAAAAAGGCTTCTTAAATAGCTCGTATTTTCAGCTGCAAATTTGCATGAGAAGCAAACAGAGCTGTGGTCTTCTCGGCTCCCCTCCTGAGCTGGTGGGGTGTTTAGATACGAAGAAGGAAAGCTGTTATTTACCCCAGTTTTCTGGGTTTCCTCTTGCTCCCCTGATAATCCAGACTTCTCTGCAGAGAGGACACAGAACCAGCGCACGCAAACACACGCAAACACACGCACACACACACACACACACACACACACACACACGCGCGCTCCGAGTTAGAAAAGCTTCAGAAAAGACAAGCGCGAAAGCAAGGAACATGCGCGAGAGAATCATTAATTTTTAATTCAAAGTGATTTTGTGTTGAATGTGTGCAGATGCTGATAATATCAGAAGTCACAGCATAATTTTTCTTGATCAAAGCGCGTGGGGCTGAGGCTGATGAAGCAGGCATCTTGCTCGGCTTTGATAAACCACATCAATTATTCACCGTGAAGGGAGACATCCTCACATGAAAGCAACAGATAAAGCGCCAAAGCACATGGTGGAGACAACAGAACGGCAGAGCGGCGTGGGGGTGGGGGCTCGGGGGTCTGGCACAGGTAGCTTTAATTGTATTATCATCTGGAAACAAAGTTAGACAAAGGCTTCCATGAAAGGCTTTGAACTCACGTTGAGATGGTTGTAATAAAGACTGTCTTCCGGGCTGTTCAGGAGCTTGGGCTGCTGTCCTCTACGCCGAGGGGATCGGTGATGCAGCTTCACCGTTGGACCTGCGGGACACACACACACACACAGACACGGGACGGATCAGTGACACGTCTCCCATTGTGTCGCCCTGAAGGAATTGTATAAGCAGAGCAGCACAAATAAAGCTGACAGCTGCAACAAAAATACATCACATGCACACGCTTACAATAGTACTAGAGATTTTTACATTTTGGAATGTAAAGTTGTCATTGCAATACTGAGGCCGTTGCTACACGGTTGCAAAAATGATCTGACTGATAATTAGGTGGTTTCTTAGGCCCTGTTTACACCTGGTATTAAGATGCGTTTCGGTCGAGGGAGACACATTCCCGTTTACACCTGGTGTTGTAATCCGTCTCTTTTGTCCACTTTCTACCACTTCTGTCCTGATTTCTTCAAGGGTGTTTTCAATAAATGTATGGTTTTTTTTTAGATCTTTCGATCTAATGGACGAAATAAGCTCGTGTAATTTACATATGAACACGACCAGAGACGACGGAAAAACATACGGAGAGCATCAGCTTTCGTTTCTGCTCAAGACCACCCGAACCCTGTGAGTGTGTGTTAGAAATCAGGAATGGTGAGAGAACATTGTGCTTGGTACATTTTTCATCTTCAAACCAAACTTTGGTCTCCAGCCGACAAAGTTTAAATCCCCGTCTGGGTAGAGCTCTTCTCATAATGTTCACTCATTAGATCAGTAGATGGAGAGAAGACGGTCTTTTGTGGCTGTTTGAACACATCCGATCACATGAGTGGTTACACTACGAAAGCAATCCGGTGTTTTCGACTACCTCTGGAAGTGGTCTAAAGTGGACGAGCTCAAAATGTTTTAGTCCCTGTTTACTCCTGTATTTAGCCTTGTCCATCCAATAGACCAAAACGCATCTTAATATCAGGGCCTTAAGGTCCCGATATACTTCAAACGATATCGAAAAACGAACTGATGTTCGATAAAAGTATATCGCTGCTCACGTATTTCGAACTTCGTTTTACCCCTAAATGAAGAACGAAAAAGCACTTTGCCGTAAGTATATCGGGGCCTTTAGTCCAAGTCAATAGGCTTCTCAAATATAAGTCTATATGATTTTTGGTAACACTTTATTTTAAGGTGACGTAGTTACACATTACTACATGTACTTAGTAATAACAGTAAATTATGCATAATTACAATTAACTAACCCTAACCGTAACTCTAGTAAGCACATGTACTCAATTAAAATGACTCAGTACTTATTTGAGTAAGTACAATGTAACTTCGTAACCTTAAAATGAAGGGTAACACTTTATTTTACGGTGTCCATGATACAGAGTAATTTCTTAGTAGTAGATGTTGTAATAACATGTAACAAAATGTAATTAACATGTAACTAAGTTATGGAACAGCCTGTACTTACAGATTGTAATTACACACATGTAATAGGCAGCTACTGTTACACATATGTAACAGGCCGAGTCGGTACTTAAATATGTTACTAAGGTGTGAAAAAAGCCTGCAGTTACACATGGTCATTCTGTACCTTCTGTAGGCTGTTACACGTATGTAACATAAAATAAAGTGTATCAAGGTTGTACTTAAGTGCACTTCATGTGTATCTACAAACCTTATCCATCTGAATTAACCCTCTAGTTCACAGCGTAAATACATGCGGTAGCTTCTTAATCACATTAAATTTACAGAATATTACACAGGTATAAGCTACGTAAAATAAAGTGTATCAAGATTGTACTTAAGTGTACTTCTACTGCATTTATTTGATCAAATACAGTTAAAACAGTAATGTTGTGAAATATTATTACAATTTAAAATACCAGTTTTAAAATTTTGAATATATTTTTAAAATCATTACTCCTGTCTTCAGTGTCACATGATTCTTCAGACACATTCTACTATCCTGACTTGCTGCTCAAGAAACATTTATTATTATTACCAATTTTGTATAAACTTGTAAACCGCTTTCCTAATAATTCCTGTGATCACATAAAAGTTCAAGTAGTTTTAAATATGCAGTGTGTACTTTTCACAATCAAACATGAGATCCAACAACCATCTGATCCACCAAAATTCTATCGGATTACAATTATCGTAGATCAAACAGCGTGTCAGGAAGAGGAGAACGAGAGAGCGTCTTGCCTCCTCATGTTCACTCGTAACCTTTCAGATCTACAAACATGACAAAATGAGCAGAAATCCAGGACACCTTTCTACGCCAGCATGTATATTTAATATCAGGGCCTGTTTCATCTCGACGACGCAGAGCTTCTCTACTCATCATCTTTCCAGATCCACTGTAAATCGTCTCTAAAACAGAGTTCAGTGATGTACTCGTTCTGCAGAACGCTCCGGAACAGACTGGCGTGATGGCTTTGAACAGACCGAAGAACATCTCTATCCTTCTAACACTTCAAAGCACTGAAGTTCAGTCTTTCTCTCGCTGGGTGTAATTCAGCTTTGCATAGATTTGACTTTCTGCCGCTTCAGAAATGTTTAAAGAGCGGGTGATGTGCTCTACTGCTGTACATTGATGCACTTCTAATGACTGCACAGTTCTGGTCCACAAGTTCTCCAAATGGGTCAAGCACTCAGTGTCACATGAAGCTACTGCTTTAAACTTTAAATTCAATTTTTCTTTCTGCAAAAGTTGACTTTTCCCATCAAGGACCTGCAACCTTCCCATATAACAGAACTGCTCTGCAAGTCATTTCATGATTGTAAATCAAAATTCAGTTTGGACAGAAACTCTATTTTTGCCCAGTAAGTGGAGATCAAACAGAGAGAGCATAACTGTTTAGATTAAAAATAAGGGATGAAAAAAACAAAAACACATTTATGAACAAATTTGAACTGACAGCAATTCAGTCATTTCATCCATATGCTAAACACACAGAAGAATATTCACACCCAAAAATCATATGGAATAAAATATTGGAAAAATAATTAATAATTGAAATATAAGCTATAATTACAGGTAAGCTAAATCAGAAATTTAAATAAAATCAAAATTGACCCTGTTTACTTTATTAACATGTGCCATGTCTTACTGTGAACAACGCATCGGTTCACATTTGCGCACACAGAACTGTAGCTCAAACAGTAAAGGAATGGCACTAGCAATGGTTTGATTACCAGGGAATGCATGAACTGATCAAAGTGCATACTTTTTTAAACTAATGTAAGTTGCTTTGGATAAAACCGCCAAATGCATAAAAGTAAGGTAAGTAAAAGCTATTTCAAAGGCAAAAAATATGTAATCATAAAAATGATTTTTGTTATCAAGCTGTCCACTTTTCACAATCCAATCAATTCATAATGAATAAAATCCTTCATAAAGTCGTTCACACTTTTTATTGTTGAATATTCTCTATCATCCTTAAAGGGATAGTTCACCCACAAATTCTGTCATCATTTACTCACCTACATATCGTTCCAAACCTGCAAGACTTTCGTTCATCTTCGAAACACAAATCTTTTGAATGAAATCTGAGCGATTTCTGTCGCTACATTGACAGCTACGCAACTACCACTTCGAATAATCAAAAAGTTCATAAAGAGATCGTAAAACTAATCCCTATGAATTGAGCGGTTTATTCCAAATTTTCTGAAGAGACACTATCACCTTATATGATGACATTGATCAGTGAAGATAAACAGAAGCTCAACCGAACCTGCTAGTGAGAACAAACCTCTCGCAGAAGCTCAAACGTGCTGCGTTACACGAGAATGAACCTCATTGGTTCTTGCTGAAGCTCAAACGTGATGCGTAACACGAGAATGAACCTCATTGGTTCTTGCTGAAGCTCAAACGTGATGCGTAACACCAGAATGAACCTCATTGGTTCTTGCTGAAGCTCAAACGTGATGCGTAACACGAGAATGAACCTCATTGGTTCTTGCTGAAGCTCAAATGTGCTGCGTAACACGAGAATGAACCTCATTGGTTCTTGCTGAAGCTCAAACGTGATGCGTAACACCAGAATGAACCTCATTGGTTCTTGCTGAAGCTCAAACGTGATGCGTAACACGAGAATGAACCTCATTGGTTCTTGCTGAAGCTCAAATGTGCTGCGTAACACGAGAATGAACCTCATTGGTTCTTGCTGAAGCTCAAACGTGATGCGTAACACCAGAATGAACCTCATTGGTTCTTGCTGAAGCTCAAACGTGATGCGTAACACGAGAATGAACCTCATTGGTTCTTGCTGAAGCTCAAACGTGATGCGTAACACGAGAATGAACCTCATTGGTTCTTGCTGAAGCTCAAACGTGATGCGTAACACCAGAATGAACCTCATTGGTTCTTGCTGAAGCTCAAACGTGATGCGTAACACGAGAATGAACCTCATTGGTTCTTGCTGAAGCTCAAACGTGATGCGTAACACCAGAATGAACCTCACTGGTTCTTGCTGAAGCTCAAACGTGATGCGTAACACGAGAATGAACCTCATTGGTTCTTGCTGAAGCTCAAACGTGATGCGTAACACGAGAATGAACCTCATTGGCTCTTGCTGAAGCTCAAACGCTGCGTTCCACGAGAATGAACCTCATTGGTTCTTGCTGAAGCTCAAACGCTGCGTTACACGAGAATGAACCTCATTGGTTCTTGCTGAAGCTCAAACGCTGCGTTACACGAGAATGAACCTCATTGGTTCTTGCACGGCAACCGAACATGCTTGAAATAAATTAAATTTGTTCAGCGTATAAATCGATCAAGTGTTTCAGACCACTCAAACCGCTCAATTCATATGGATTTATTTTTACGATCTCTTTATGAACTTTTTGATTATTCAAAGTGGTAGTTGCGTATCTGTCAATGGAGGGACAGAAATCGCCCAGATTTCATTAAAAAAAAATCTTCACTGGTGTTCCGAAGATGAATGAAAGTCTTACAGGTTTGGAACGAGATGAGGGTGAGTAAATCATGACAGAATAAAAATTTCTGGTTGAACTAACCCTTTAATAAGTTGTGCTACTGAAGCAAAAAGGGTTTCGAAAGAAGTTTCATGTAAAAAGCTGAAATGTGATAACGTGCAATTGAACTTGCAAGTCAAGTGAATGCAGTTAAACCACTAAGAGAGACAGACATACAGAGAGAGAGAGAGAGAGCAATGCCTTTCAGTTGGATACTCTCCTAACACAGCCTTTAAGTAGTTTGACCTTGAGCTATTAGTGCTATGTAAGTCCCACTACCACACACATGTGGGTTAGTGCCTGATCCTCCCCCTTTGTCTGGGAAATCAGCACCATTTGATCCAGAGCTCTCCCTCAGGGCTGCTGCTCTTCCTCTGATAGGCCAGCATCACACAAGCAGTCAAAAGCCATCTAAACGCTCCTCATCCCGCCTAGGGCCTGTGTACCACACTTCTGGAGCACAGAATCACACCCCAGACAAAGACAGGACAACACTCCATAAAATCAGGATAAAATGTAACCTTTTCTCTCAGAAAAAAAAACGTTACACAGAAATGTTTATTGAACTGGCCAGATCTTATATAAAAAAATGAAGTATGATATGAAGCATGGGATTTATCTGAACCTGCTAATAATCAGGCAGTCACTTTATTCAAGCATAGAAACAGATGTCCGTGCTAACGTAAATATATGGAAAACATTTAGCTCATTTTGAGAGAGACTCAGCATGTAAGGAAGAGACCATTTCTTGCACAGTTTGCATCTAGAAGTGGTTCTAACTGCAATGAGAAAGCCCTTTTTCATTCTATCCATGCAATATCGGTAGACAGATAATAGTGATATATTGATATACACTCACCTAAAGGATTATTAGGAACACCATACTAATACTGTGATTGACCCCCTTTCCCCTTCAGAACTGCCTTAATTCTACGTGGCATTGATTCAACAAGGTGCTGAAAGCATTCTTTAGAAATGTTGGCCCATATTGATAGGATAGCATCTTGCAGTTGATGGAGATTTGTGGGAAGCACATCCAGGGCACGAAGCTCCCGTTCCACCACATCCCAAAGATGCTCTATTGGGTTGAGATCTGGTGACTGTGGGGGCCATTTTAGTACAGTGAACTCATTGTCATGTTCAAGAAACCAATTTGAAATGATTCGAGCTTTGTGACATGGTGCATTATCCTGCTGGAAGTAGCCATCAGAGGATGGGTACATGGTGGCCATAAAGGGATGGACATGGTCAGAAACAATGCTCAGGTAGGTCGTGGCATTTAAACGATGCCCAATTGGCACTAAGGGGCCTAAAGTGTGCCAGGAAAACATCCCCCACACCATTACACCACCACCACCAGCCTGCACAGTGGTAACAAGGCATGATGGATCCCTGTTCTCATTCTGTTTACGCCAAATTCTGACTCTACCATCTGAATGTCTCAACAGAAATCGAGACTCATCAGACCAGGCAACATTTTTCCAGTCTTCAACTCTCCAATTTTGGTGAGCTCTTGCAAATTGTAGCCTCTTTTTCCTATTTGTAGTGGAGATGAGTGGTACCCGGTGGGGTCTTCTGCTGTTGTAGCCCATCCGCCTCAAGGTTGTGCGTGTTGTGGCTTCACAAATGCTTTGCTGCATACCTCGGTTGTAACGAGTAGTTATTTCAGTCAAAGTTGCTCTTCTATCAGCTTGAATCAGTCGGCCCATTCTCCTCTGACCTCTAGCATCAACAAGGCATTTTCGCCCACAGGACTGCCGCACACTGGATGTTTTTCCCTTTTCACACCATTCTTTGTAAACCCTAGAAATGGTTGTGCGTGAAAATCCCAGTAACTGAGCAGATTGTGAAATACTCAGACCGGCCCATCTGGCACCAACAACCATGCCACGCTCAAAATTGCTTAAATCACCTTTCTTTCCTATTCTGACATTCAGTTTGGAGTTCAGGAGATTGTCTTCTCACATCACACATGATTCGGATGCTTTTTTGACAACTGTGAAGGACCAGGTACTGTCAATCAATCATTCCACCAAAACATGAGGTTTATACTTTGTCGTGACCCCCAAAAAATCATTCCTGTACAGCAACAATAGAGTATGGCGGTATGCCAAGGTCACGGGTCTGATTCTCTGATGAACTGAATGCAATGCAAATCACTTTGGATAAAGAGTCTTCCAATAGGGATGGATCTAGAAAATAATTTATAGGGTGGCAAGGGGGTGGCATGAGGGCTGTGAGGGGTGGCAACGCCAAAGCAAGCAAGCATTCAATACTTAATCTATTCTATATCATCTATACTAATTCTATACTATAATTAAAACCAAAATACAGCCACTAGCAGTCGTCAGAGTCCAAGCACCAATGGCCCATGTGAATGACTAGTGATCCAATTGAAATGTATCTTATGATTTTGGTTTGATTCAAGTTAAAAAAGTCAATTTTGAATCTTGACTTAAAGTTAAAGTTTGATGAAACAGGCAACAGTAACACACAGGTGTCAAAAGTGGAATCACTCTCACTGTTAGATTAAAAGAGAAGCAAAAAAAAAAAAAAAAAACTGTACAAAAATGTTTACTTTCATAGGAAATGTGATCATAATTTTTATGGTGTAGGCCTATATGTGGACGCATATTCAACATTTCAATTGAGAGGAATATCATGTCATAGGAAAGCACAGGACAATTTCAAATGAATGTGAAGATATTATTTCAGCTCAAAACCTTATTTATCTGAAGCATTTATTTTAAAGCCCTTTTCATTTTTATCATACATTTCTATAATAAGTGTAGCCTTTTAGTAGTTTATTATTATTATTATACATGCCACAGCAGTAAAACAGTGTCTAATGTATAATATAATATAATATCTTGAAAAAGACAAATAAAATGGTCTCTTCATTTAAATGGACAGCGATTTATTTTATGTCTGGCAACTTGGAAAATTCGGGTTTTTTTGGTGTATATTAAAGTTAAATAATCATTTAATGATCTATACGCATTTCGCAGATTTCTATGTATAGTAATTATATAAAACTGTATTGTCAGTACACCATAGTTATACAAATTTATTTATCTATCTATCTATCTATCTATCTATCTATCTATCTATCTATCTATCTATCTATCTATCTATCTATCTATCTATCTATCTATCTATCTATCTATCTATCTATCTATCTATCTATCTATCTATCTATCTATCTTGACCTTCAAATTATTTTAAATTTTAAGAAAAGACCTTGTCGGGCTGGGGCTATTGCCCACTGCTGACGTGTGTCTGGTGTGTGTGTGTGTGTGTGTATTATATATTTAGTGTCACTGGATGACAAAGAAACAATGACTGGATCACACACACATCCATTAACGCCATTACAAGCCATTGCATGTTTCTTATTGTGCATGTTTGTGCTGGGAGGGACATCAATCTCTGAAGATTTGCACAAATATAATCCTTTATTCAGGACTTATTGATTTGTCTTATAGACTGTTGGGTAAAAAAAAAAAAAAAAAAAAAAAAAAAAACCAATAAACTAAACCACTAAGGGGTTGAGTTTTATTTTGTACCATTTGCCTTGCATTTCGTAAATGTTTGTATTTGATAGATAAAAAGGCTGAGAATTCTTCTCGGAGAGAGGTTTTAATTTGACAAGACTCAGGCCGCCTGTTAAAAAGCACCTCTAAATCCCTTGAAAATCAGAACGAGCTTCAGAAACTACATAAAAGAGATGCTAAAAGGGTTTTTAGTCGTATAAGCGCGGGAGGCGTATTGATTCCCGTCGCTCACGTGCGTGATCACCTGACACGTCTCGGGCCGGGCCGAGCCGTCGGGGTTTGTTTGTACAGATGGAGGAGAAGGGCTGGATTGTAAGGCAAAATCATCAGCAGTGCTCTTTGATGTCTAAATGAAGCATGTGCAGACCAGACCATACACACACACACATACACACACACTGCTGAACAGAGATGCTGAGAAACAACACACACACACACACACACACACACACGCACTAATACATGTCTGTCCTCTAAGATTGCATGCAGACTGCATTCTTGAACCCTCCCAAACAAAGCTACTGAACAAAACTAAAGTGAGACACTCAGGAGGATTTCCAGGCCAATCTGGAACTATTCTGACATCAGTAACGTCTGATGATTGGAATTAAAACAGCTTGTTAAAATGTAATCCCAAGTGCTTAAATTCACAAAGAACACGCACACACACAAACACACACATTGGGCTTCGATGTTTTAGACATGAACAATGATTTTTATAATGTACAAACCGTATTCCATCCCCTAACCTTAAACACAACTCTCAATATGAATCTCATTCTTGTAATTATGTAGTGAAAATCATACACGTGATTATATTTTTATTAAAATTTAAAAAACATAAAAAAAACCCAAATTAAATTTAGCACAAAAAGTATGTATTCTCAGATTTTGAAAAACAGCAATATTGTGAAATAGTATTACAATTTAAAGTAATTGTTTCCTATTTTAAAATATTTAAAAATGTAATTTATTCCTGTGATCAAAGCTGAATTTCAGCATCATTACTCCAGTCTTCAGTGATCCTTCAGAAATCGATGATTTGCTGCTCAAGAAACATTTCTGATTATTATCAATGTTGAAAAACATTTTTGCTGCTTAATATGTTTGTAGAGACCATTATACTTTATATATATATAAATATCTCCACGTGTAACACACATCTATCCCTATAGTGTCTGTGGTCACAGGAAAACTGACTTTGATAAGAAGAGTCTTTAACTCAAAACAGTCACACCTCAGGAGGATGAAGGGAAATCCACGCAACTCATCATCAAGACTTAAACCATAATACCACAGATGCTAATATGCTAATAGATGGGACAGTATAAGTATCATTTTAAAGTCTCAGTCTGTTACTGTCCCGTGTGAAAGTACATCCTGTTAAACTCTGTTAAAGTTACTCTGTTTCTCACTGACATTAAGAGGATTTCAAAAGTTGGCACCAAGTTAACTAAACTTTCCCACGATACAGTGCTCTGCCTAATCTCACCTCCTGAAAACAGGTGGAGAAATGAAGAGCAGTGTTTAGCCAGAGTTGGAAAGCATCTAATCAAAGTAGCCAACTACTAAGAGAAATATGTTTTTAAATGATAGAATTATCAGATTATGATTCAACAACATCTTAATTTATACTACTGAAACTTATTAATGGATTAATGAATCAGACTTCCTAATGCTTGCGCAAAATAATGCAACAAAACAGCGATTTACAGTTTTATCATGCTATATTGCTAGTACTATTTGTTTATACTAGAAAAGCTACACTCTTATGAAATCAGCTCTAGTTACGTTAGTATTAGGGCTGTTGACTAGTTGTCCAACAACACTCCAAGAAAAGCCTGCAAAAATAGGGCCCCCGTTTACAAAGAGATTCAGTTCTCAAATGATTCACAATGTGCTAGTCAGGCGTGTACCGGTTCAAATTACTCATGGTTTGGTTTTTGTCACAGTTTAGGTACGGTTTGGTATGTGCTACCAAAAGAACTACTGTCAACAAATAATCAAACTACAAGCGACAGCACAAATAAATACAATAAAATAAACAGTGCTCTTCAGGTTATTTAGGCATATCTAATAATAGTGTGTAAATATGTAGTAAATAACACAGCGTATAATATGCACTTGTATAAATTAAATGAAGATTCATCATTATTAAAGTTCCAAAAGCTATTCATTCAAGAGCACTGAGTGATTTCCTTGTCTTTTGTTGTTTGATTAAAGGGTTAGTTCACCCAAAAATGAAAATGATGTCATTAATGACTCTCCCTCATGTCGTCCCAAGCCCGTAAGACCTCCGTTCATCTTCAGGACACGGTTTAAGATATTTTAGATTTAGTCCGAGAGCTTTCTGTCCCTCCATTGAAAATGTATGTCCGGTATACTGTCCTTGTCCAGAAAGGAAATAAAGACATCATCAAAGTAGTCCATGTGACATCAGTGGGTTAGTTACAATGTTTTGAAGCATCGAAAATACATTTTGGTCCAAAAATAACAAAAACTACGACTTTATTCAGCATTGTATCGTCTTCCGGTTCTGTTGTGGATCCGCGTTCAGTGCCGCTGCTGACGTAAGACGCTGCTGACGTGTGTCTGGTGTGTGTGTGTGTGTGTGTGTGTGTGTGTATTCTGGTTCTGTTGTGGATCCGCGTTCAGTGCCGCCGCTGACGTAAGACGCTGCTGACGTGTGTCTGGTGTGTGTGTGTGTGTGTGTGTGTGTGTGTGTGTATTCTGGTTCTGTTGTGGATCCGCGTTCAGTGCCGCTGCTGACGTAAGACGCTGCTGACGTGTGTCTGGTGTGTGTGTGTGTGTGTGTATTCTGGTTCTGTTGTGGATCCGCGTTCAGTGCCGCTGCTGACGTAAGACGCTGCTGACGTGTGTCTGGTGTGTGTGTGTGTCTGGTGTGTGTGTGTCTTCGGGTTCAAATAAATATGGCTGGGCAAAAAATTACAAGTCTTCTTCTGTGTGGAAATCCTTAGACATGTTTGTGAAGATTGTTTTGTTTCCAGCGTGCGTCTCCCTCAGACTGTGAACGAAGCTCGGGCGAACCAGACACACGTCAGCAGCGTCTTACGTCACACACACACACACACACACACACACACACACACACACACACACACACACACACACACACACACACACACCAGACACACGTCAGCAGCGTCTTACGTCAGCAGCGGCACTGAACGCGGATCCACAACAGAACCAGAATACACACACACACACACACACACACACACACACACACCAGACACACGTCAGCAGCGTCTTACGTCAGCGGCGGCACTGAACGCGGATCCACAACAGAACCGGAATACACACACACACACACACACACACACACACACACACACCAGACACACGTCAGCGGCGGCACTGAACGCGGATCCACAACAGAACCAGAATACACACACACACACACACCAGACACACGTCAGCAGCGGCACTGAACGCGGATCCACAACAGAACCAGAATACACACACACACACACACACACACACACACACACACCAGACACACGTCAGCAGCGTCTTACGTCAGCGGCGTCACTGAACGCGGATCCACAACAGAACCGGAAGACAATACAATGCTGAATAAAGTCGTAGTTTTTGTTATTTTTGGACCAAAATGTATTTTTGATGCTTCAACACACTCTAACTAACCCACTGATGTCACATGGACTACTTTGATGATGTCTTTATTTCCTTTCTGGACAAGGACAGTATACCGGACATACATTTTCAATGGAGGGACAGAAAGCTCTCGGACTAAATCTAAAATATCTTAAACTGTGTCCTGAAGATGAACGGAGGTCTTACGGGCTTGGGATGACATGAGGGCGAGTAATTAATTTTCATTTTTGGGTGAGCAAACCCTTTAAGATTAAAAACACAGACAGCAGGAATATTAGTCTGCTGTCACTTTAACCCTTTAGCTGTCACCCCCCTTTTTGAGCGTTGACGTGAAAATGCACTACCCAAACTTAAATGGTTGTAATTCATGAAGCCTTTGTACTAAAGACTTACGGTTGGTCTCTTTTAAAAGAAGACTCTTGGCAGATTATTGCTGAAGTGGAATAAATGAATAGAATTCAATTATTTAAAAGTTATTGAAGTTTAAGTTTATTGTTATGAAAATATAATAAAATATATATTTTTCTATTATTAAAAATATATATAAATTAATATAGGTTTCAGCCTAAAAATGACAGAAAATCGAAGCCATATATCTAACCAAGTTGTGTTCCAAATTTGAAGTTGATATCACAAACATTGAAGTTCCCGTGAGATTATGTTTAGGCGTAATACCAAAAATACCCACCGGGTGCCATTGCATTCCATTGAATTTAATTGTATGCATTCTGCCATAACAAATTAATAAATTTCTATCCAAATATCACTTCTGTCACTAAATATGGAACCTTGAGACTCAGACCTTTCTGACAATATGTGTTTTGTCAAGATTAGAACATTTCTGATAATAAATTATGAAAGATGATGCCCAAAAGGGGAGGGGCCTAATAAAAAAATACAGTTTCTATGGTAACGCAACGTCCAATTTTAAAACAGTTTTCACAGGATGAATTCTGTGTTCGTAAGCTTTCAAATGATACCTAATTTATGATAACTACTAAAATATGTGATATAATAATAATAAAAAATTATATATATATATATATATATAATAAATATTATACTTTTCAGAGGACTTTTTACTTTACTTTTTAAAATATAATTTTATCTTTTTTTATTGACAAATACTAGATTATGTTTTATTATGAACTATTAGCATTAAAAACCAAAGTTTAATTATTAATAGTGTGTGCGTCAACTTTTTGTGACAAAGGTCAGAAACTCCTGTAATGACGTCGATTCTTTGAGGCGCACTCTTGTCATAAATTCATATATTACGGTTCATACATCATTTGTAAGAAAAAAAACAGCGCTAAAATATCTATTAAGGAGTCTTAGACCTTTCCAACGATATATAGTTTGGCATGACTACATTAGGATTTAATAGTAATATAGTGAAGTAAATCTAGGTTGCCCGTATACGGGCAGGTGACAGTTAAAACACAGATAGCAATGTGTGCTGTTCAGGTCCAACCTGTGCTCGTGCGCTATCAACACCCGGGTGATGACGGCACAAATGACTGCTCATATACGGCACTCGCATTGAACAAAGTAAGAGTGACTGGAGAACGGTATGGTTTGATTTTTACTGAGAACCGTTACACCCCTAGTACTAGAAGCGTCCTGTGCTTTAACAGTCAGCACAGTAAAACCTTCTCAGATGTTTCTCTTTATACATTTAAAGGAGCTGTATGTAAGATTGTGGCCAAAACTGGTACTGCAATCACTTTCAAATTACTGTAGAGTGGTGTATCCCCTCCCCCTCCCCCCTGACTCGAGGTTGCCAGATAGGCTGCAAGATCCAGCAGGAACGTAGGCTGCTACAAGGAGCTTTCAACTAGAGCAGAGCTGGCAACAAGGATGCCGCAACACAACTGACTTCGTGATTGGTAGATAGGTGGAGGGTGGGGCTTCAAGCCAAAACACAAGATGACAACATCAACATCAGTTGAGGGCTGCAACTTAACTTTTTAAATGACAATAACCTAGCCATACTACTGTTGTCAGTGATATAAGTATTTGAAATGAACATGATATCTTAATGTCTAGAGACACATGAGGGCCTTTTTATGATTAATTGAAATACATTTCTTACATACAGCTCCTTTAATACATCTTTATTGATTCAAGTTCAAATTCACTTCAACAATGAATTTAAAGACATTCACTTTGGACGAATCCCCTGCTGTGAGCAATGTTCCCATTAATATGCAGAATCCACAGGTTTATTTGTGAGATTAAAGCCGTGTTTTTTTCTAAAGTCTGTTGCTTATTCATTACGGTGCGCTACTCACTCCTGCGTGTCTGTCAGAACAGATGGACACTTTAATAAATAGCTGCTATAGAGAAAAAAAACCCTCAACAAACTGTTGGATCCCACAAACTAGCCACAATATTTCAAACCAAACAGTTAAAAAACTTTATGTGGCTCAGTGCTCAAATTACATGGATGGAAGTGCATCGTTCTGCAACCAAAGTGTTTTGCACCGCCAAGTATTGGAGCATTTCTTATAAAGACTTTAACAGTGTTTGGCAATACAAGTTAATTTATCTGTTTATTTGTTGAATATCTGCTTGTTACCCTATTGGCGGGCTGCACTGAATATTTATATATCCCTGATCAAGAGCGGTGGACACGACTAATAATACAGGGCTATCTTAAGACTGAAAAAACATTCAGACAATCCACCAACTAGCTGATTATGAACATTTGTAGTTTTGCCAAGTTAGTAGGAAGGAGGGGAGTGATGTTGCATGAACTAGAGAGAGAGAGAGAGAGAGAGAGAGAGAGGGGGGGGGGGACTGTCTGGCTGGTCTCCAGATAGTCGGTGTGACTGAGATGATGACTGGTGGTGACAATAATGGACCCAAAAAATTAATTCCAGATCTGTGTTGGTCTTGCATGACATGACGTGTTCCCTGCGGCCGACACAGTCAACAGAGCAGCCGATTACACACAGTCAATGACTTCAGCCCTGCACAGTCTGTGTCTATCCAGTGATATGATCCACAGGAACAATGTCAGAAGATGTTCAAAGATTTAAAGGGGTGGTTGATTATGATTTAACTTTTCTAACTTTAGTTAATGTGTAATGTTGCTGTTTTTGAGCATAAACAACATCTGCAAAGTTACAATGCTCAAAGTTCAAAGCAAAGGGAGATATTTTCTTTTACAGAAATCACTTTTTAAGGACTACAACCAACGGATTGTAGGGACTACAATGAGCTTCTTCACACTAACCCGAAAATTTACATAAACCCCACCCCCGGGAACACGATTTAGATTATCATGACAGAATATGCAAACTACAGTACATCAGCACATCAGCTACAGTACATAAATTCATCAAAAACCTTTCAGAAACGTCCTGTTGCATTCTACATGTTGTCACTTGAGTCTGAGTCTCTCCATCTTTGTCCGACTCCGGTTTGAACATAAAAGTCAGAACAGTTTCTGAAATTTTCAGTGCATGTGTACACACACACACACACACACACACACACACATTTTGTCTCTTTACACGGGGGAAAATCAAAGTTAACGTCAGTAGACTACGGAGTACCGCAAGGATCGGTGTTAGGCCCTCTGCTATTCTCAATATATATGCTGCCACTTGGTAATATTATAAGAAAACATGGAATTAATTTCCACTGTTATGCTGACGACACTCAATTATATATTTCATCACGACCAGATGAAAACATTACCTCATCTAAATTGACAGAATGTCTCAAAGATATAAAATGCTGGATGACGCGTAATTTCCTGCTATTAAACTCAGATAAAACGGAGGTATTACTTATTGGTCCAAAAAACTACACACAAAACCTCTTACAATACGACTTTAATATAGAAGGATGTCCTGTTACTTTTTCCACTACAGTAAAAGACCTGGGTGTTATACTAGACCGAAACTTGTCTTTCGAAAATCATATTTCATCTGTTACAAGAACAGCCTTTTTCCACCTTAGAAACATTGCTAAATTACGTAACATGCTATCTGTTTCTGATGCAGAAAAGTTAGTTCATGCATTCATGACCTCGAGACTAGATTACTGTAATGCTTTATTAGCTGGTTGTCCTGCATCCTCAATAAACAAGCTACAGTTAGTGCAAAATGCAGCCGCTAGAGTTCTTACTAGATCAAGAAAATATGATCATATAACACCGATTTTATCATCTCTACACTGGTTACCTATTAAGTTCCGTATCAATTACAAAGTACTACTACTGACCTATAAAGCCCTTAATGGTTTAGCTCCTATGTACTTAACGGACCTTCTTTCGCCCTACAATCCACCGCGTTCTCTAAGATCACTAAATTCAAGGCTTCTGGTCATTCCTAGGATATCGAAGTCCACGAAAGGAGGGAGGGCATTCTCGCATTTAGCTCCAAAACTCTGGAATAGCCTTCCCGATACGGTCCGATGCTCTGACTCGCTGACACAGTTTAAAACTAGACTAAAGACGTGTCTCTTTAGTCAAGCATTCACATAATGCTTACCTTTTAGTCCTCTGCTATGCCATACGGAACCGTTTGCCACTGAAACTGCTTAACGCACCAGTGGGGCTCGACAGCCTTATAGACAAACGGGTCGGTCCGTATGGTTGCGGTTGGGTTGCGGAGAGTTTGGGTTGCGGA
This sequence comes from Rhinichthys osculus, assembly GCA_029959095.1. NCBI lineage: Eukaryota > Metazoa > Chordata > Actinopteri > Cypriniformes > Leuciscidae > Rhinichthys > Rhinichthys osculus. The sequence goes on along the minus strand of JARWKJ010000008.1, from coordinate 39,581,774 downwards.
GAGTTGTGAGATTATGGTTTTCTAACACCTACTCCCGTGTAATGGAAATCATTATGAACATCAGCTATGCTAATTATTTCCCATCTGCCTTTCTGCTGTTATCTCGGGACGCTTGTCCCGAGAAAAATGGCGTTCGTAGGCTCCAGTTTTGTATCCTGCCTCTCACGGGGATTTCGGATGCCCCAACGCCTGTGATGAGAAGACCAACGCCTGTGAAGAGACGACTCAACGCCTGCGAAGAGACGACTCAACGCCGGCGATATGTTATCCCCTTAATATTACATGATTAACTAAATGTATTTTTTCTAGATACTTCTGATATGCACTTACTGTAAAGCTTCTTTAAAACCCTATGATTGTTAGCCAGAGGAGAACTGGCCCCTGACTAGCCTGGGTTCTCCCAAGGTTTTTTTCTCCATCCAATCTGATGGAGTTTTGGTTCCTTGCCACTGTCGCCTTGCTTTTGGCTTGCTTAGTTGGGGATATTTAATATTCAACAATATTATTGAACTGTGTTGTACTACTTTCATGTTATCACTGTGAAGCTGCTTTGATGCAATCTGTATTGTGAAAAGCGCTATATAAATAAATGTGACTTGACTTGACTTGACACTATTGAAGCTCTGCCCTCTGTGCCGGGAGCAGCAGCTCATTTGCATTTAAAGGGACACACACTAAAACGGCGTGTTTTTGCTCACCCTCAAAAAGTGACAATTTTAACATGCTATAAAAAATTGCTGTGGGGTATTTTGAGCTAAAACTTCACATACACACTCTGGGGACATCAGAGACATATTTTACATCTTGTGAAAAGTGCATTATAGGACCCCTTTAACAAATACTGCTTGGTACTCTCATTGTAAGCAACAACATTTTCTATTGTACACTCGTCCACAAACGTATTTGGACACTCAAGTCAGTTAAAAATGTCATTGCATACGATATAAAACATTAAAGCAAGTGAGAACAACTGCTTTTCTCTTCATTAACTTGAACTCCTCATTGCTGAGTGTCTTTTAATCAGCGTGTTTTGTTGGTTTTTAGTGGACGTGTGAAGTCAAATCTCTAGTTCACACAGATGTAGCAGAGGAACCACAGGTCTAATGAACACATTAACCATCAACACGATCCACTACCAGTATGTCAAGCAAATGTGCTTGTGATATTTTGTTATCTCATTCATAAAAGTATGGCAAAGCCTGAGATGTATATTTAAAGTTGCTATTCCACAGTAAACTTTAATTATATGATGCTTAGTTAATTAATGAAAACAAACACAACAAATATAGGGGCTGTTTACAATGACACCATTTTCAACTAAAAATGTAAAACTTTTTATGCGTTTTGGCCGTTCGTTTACACGACAACAGTGTTTTGGGTGCCTGAAGTGTAAGCAACGAACGCGAATCTCTGAAGACGATGACGTCATGCAGATGCGTATTAATGGTGCGTTCACGTGCTATGGTAATTATGGTAAATACCAAAAGCCGACGTGGAAAATGCACATGAACACCCCCTCATGTGGTGTTTTCCACTGGGCAGCTCGTAGAATATTGTGACGCACGAGTTGCCGAGATGAGATAACCTTTGACCTTTTCAAAATGGAGTCGTGAATGGTAAAAATATTTACTACTCGTGATCTAGAAAATATACAGCATATTATTTACCGTTTGAGTTTTGATAAATCATTTTCTTGCTGTAGCAGATGACATAAGCAATCTAACATAGTTTTAGCTAAATAACAGGTCTGGATCTCCATCTTTTTACCACATTACGACAACAAAAGCACTTGAACGCAACACACTGGTAAATACCAGTTCACAAGTGGAAAATATCATATTTTCCATAGCACGTGAACACACCATAAGTGTTCAGTCTATAGAGTTTCATCGCCATCTAATGGTCTGGAAGCAGAATGCAGCGTTTTTAATCGTTTTCGCGAATCGGTCTGAATGGGGATTGTTTTGACAATGGTGTCGTCTGTACATGGAAAACTCAAAGGAAAAACATATCCCTTTTAAGCATATCGTTGTCGTGTAAACGTACCCTTAGTCGCTGTCCGTTGTCGTTAACGTTTTTGTGGTTTTCTCCCTCGTTTCTCCTGGTTCCTTAGTGTTTGTGACTAAAGTCTGTTTACTGGAATATTCCTCATTGTGAGAGTTTCTAATACACCACGTAACAATATACATTATGCAAATAATCTAAAAATGTGCAAGTGCTACTATAAAAACTCATTATTTTGATATGATGGCATGGTTTCATCTAGATCAGAGTTATTTCTGTAACAGTTTCAGACCAAATCAAAGAGAAGATTTTGGCTTCAGCCCAAACCAAGATTACATTTATTTTGGAGATAAACTACCTAAAGGAAATGTGCACTTCCTGAACTTAATCCACCAAAGTGAGTGAAGCCACACTAACTAGGGATGACACTATCCGTTAGTGTGCACACAGTGATTTGTTTTGTTACTCATTTGCGCTAATCCTGTAAAACTTTTGATCTTGTACTCGATGATGCATTCAAATGACATGTTCAGAGGTGTGTTTCACAGCCAACACACTGAGTAAAGCCCAGATCAGACTATTCTAACACTCCCACTCCCCAGAACCCTTCAGGCCAATGTGCAGGCCTGCCATCCACACGCAAATAAATTGGAGACGGCAGAATAAAGTGTTTCTTTCTAGAATTTTCTTTATGCCTTTCAAGGACACTTATGTATGTGGAATAACACATCATTGTCTTTATATGTCCATCCTTCATAAGTGCAAGTTAGTTCTCTTCTGTTGCTCCCTCTTCTAAAAAGGATCAGACTTCATGGTTTATGAAAGCTGAGCTCCTTATGTTAACCCGCTTTATAAAGATTATGCTTTTGGTAAACATACATGTCAGTAGTGAGAAAACAAGAAAGGTAAAGTATGATGATGCTGAGGGGCTGAAAGAGAGACAGGCCTTAACTTTCGATCTCTACTTTGAAGGAATATCCCGGTTATTTCCAAACTCATTGTCTATTCTTCACTTGCTGTCGATTAGGACAAAAAACTATTTCAACTAGTTCTTTAAAAGAAACAAACATACAACAAGTATGAGAAGTATACTTTAGCACACCTTTAAAAAAGTACTTATTACTGAACTAATATATACTGTAAAACAGTGGTGGGCCGTCAGGCCCAGCAAGGCCTTCTCTGCTGGCCTAAACACTATCAGAATCACTGACTTGCACTTTAATATATTTTTTCCATGAATGAGTATTAAATTATTCCCAATAGTTCATTCTCTAAATTTTATAGCTTTTCTCTTGGTTGCGCTGCTTCCAGTAGTGTATGTTTATTTTAGCGCTTTTATCCAATCATATTTCAGCCATCATGCGTTGCCAGGGTCAAAGAAATCTGCCTTCAGGCCTTCAGAATCGACAGTGCGGGCACCTGTAGCTTACATTGAATGGCAATGAAACCGTTGCTTTAACCAATCAGATAAGCAGTCAGATTTAATCAGCCAATCAGATTTCGATTTGACTGCAGCAGGGCCATCTAGCAGGCATACAATAAAGTCAGCATTTTCACGTTCTTTGATTGGATGCTCAGAGCGCGTACTATTACTGGTAGTCAGTAGGCTATCCGCATCTGTAGCGAACTGCAAACTAAAATCTATTCCTGATTTAATAGTTTTTCAACCCACAAATTAATGTTTCTTTCCCTCCTCGACCCCCAGCAGGTTCAAACCTACCGGAAAAAATCCCTTATTCAGCCTGAGCTTAACGCAGAGTCACGGAACACTGCTCGATCTGTCCGGGTAAAAACTGACTAATGTAAGTTATGCCACGAATGATTTTGAAGGCAAAAGTCCCGCTGATCTCATTGCTTTCGTTCAAAACTCTGTGTGAGAGCTGTACACATCGGCAGGTTATGCGGTGACTGTGTCCACTGCTTCTGTCGAGCAGACACTCTCTAAAGCGAATTAAAACTTGTGCTAGAAATATGACGGGACTCGACTTTCAGCATTAGACCCGTCATTGTTGGAACTGAAAGGCACAGATAACCTGTACAACAGAGTAATTTAAGTCTTCTTGAGGAAAGAAATAAGGATGGATTTTGTATAAAAAATAATCAGTAGTTTTGGTGAGTATAATGCTTTTTTCCCCGTGGTGAATATGATTTTCTTCTTAATTTTTCTTTTAAATTTATGATCGAAACGTAATTTTTTTTCAAACATCCATACTATTGTTACTTCTGAAAAGGGACTATTGTAACCATTGAACGACAAGATAAGGGAGGCTCCGTTTCTAAACTTATAATCGGAACGCAATTACAACTGTACACAAACGCACCAGCCGAACTCACGCGCTCGTTTCTCTCTACCGGCCTTTTCCAAACTCACCGCATTAACCCAATAACTGCCGGTGCAAAATAAAAACAACAATTATAGAGAGTCTTTCCGCTGCTACACTATTAAAAGTTATTAATTCAGGTAGGACAGAAGGCCTAGGTGTGAAATGCACGGCCCGCCACTGCTGTAAAATAATATAATTAAGTGAAATTTGAATGTAATGATTTCAGACACTTAATTGCATGCTATTTGCAATTAAATGCAAATTTTGTATAGTTTACATTTATATTTAATGCAGTTAGCTAAACCAAAAGTGCTTTTTTGACCCAATTACCCAAAATGACTTCAACTGTCTTTGAAATATGTTTCAAATTTACTTCTGAATGTACTGACAAGCATTCATGTAAACAAATATATACTTTATAACATTTCTATTGAAACTTGTATGTCAAGTTCAGTTTTATCCGAACATATGAGTGTGAATCTGAATCTAGCAATGTTTGATTACGTTGGTTGTTGTGCGTATCGGGCGGTTCGGAAATTAAATGACCGGTGAGTGGCTCTAAACTGTTAATGTATTATGTTTGAAAATAGAGTATACCATTAAACCCTACCCTAAATCTGACCGATAGTGTTAACAAAAGCAAACATGAAATAAAAATGCATTTGCTGAAGCAACCATGCCATTTTGTCTTGCTTCTACAAGTCTTTGAGCTCTTTCATCGTGACTCATGTTTCACATCGCAAGTGCAATGCTGTACCAGGTGAGCTACTGAGCCAGTTTCAGAGAAGCCATACATATAAAGCTGGTGATTCAAACATCAAAATGTATTAGTTTACAAATCATGCACTATATAGAAGTGTTATGAGGTCATAACATATAGTATTGTGCAAGGAACTGCACAAAAAAAAGTCTTTATTAATTGATAATCTGCTCTTTTATTCATAATTTGTTGGGAAAAATGCAGGTAGATGCACATTTTCCAACGAGCAGGTTGGCTTTTGTACGTAACTTTGCAACTGCATGTCAGCTAGCAGTCATTGGAGTATTAGTAGAGTATTACTAGACTGTCTGATTAATATCTGCTAACACTTTATAGTGATGGTCACCAACAGACATTCTACTGACTATAAGTAAGTGTTCAACTGCATGGAAACTTATTATACTAACCCGAACCCTAACCTAACAGAGTCTACTACATTCTACTAAGACTCTAATGACTGCTAGTTGACATGTACTGTAGTTGCAAAGTTATAGTTAGTAGGATATCTAAACTGGACCATCGAAATAAAGTGTAACCAAAGTACATTTTAAATCACTGTTTTAATAATATTTTGTTATACTTAAAAAAGACACTTACACTCACCTAAAGGATTATTAGGAACACCTGTTCAATTTCTCATTAATGCAATTATCTAATCAACCAATCACATGGCAGTTGCTTCAATGCATTTAGGGGTGTGGTCCTGGTCAAGACAATCTCCTGAACTCCAAACTGAATGTCAGAATAGGAAAGAAAGGTGATTTAAGCGATTTTGAGCGTGGCATGGTTGTTGGTGCCAGACAGGCCGGTCTGAGTATTTCACAATCTGCTCAGTTACTGGGATTTTCACGCACAACCATTTCTAGAGTTTACAAAGAATGGTGTGAAAAGGGAAAAACATCCAGTATGCAGCAGTCCTGTGGGCGAAAATGCCTTGTTGGTGCTAGAGGTCAGAGGAGAATGGGCCGACTGATTCAAGCTGATAGAAGAGCAACTTTGACTGAAATAACCACTCGTTACAACCGAGGTATGCAGCAAAGCATTTGTGAAGCCACAACACGCACAACCTTGAGGCGGATGGGCTACAACAGCAGAAGACCCCACCGGGTACCACTCATCTCCACTACAAATAGGAAAAAGAGGCTACAATTTGCAAGAGCTCACCAAAATTGGACAGTTGAAGACTGGAAAAATGTTGCCTGGTCTGATGAGTCTCGATTTCTGTTGAGACATTCAGATGGTAGAGTCAGAATTTGGCGTAAACAGAATGAGAACATGGATCCATCATGCCTTGTTACCACTGTGCAGGCTGGTGGTGGTGGTGTAATGGTGTGGGGGATGTTTTCTTGGCACACTTTAGGCCCCTTAGTGCCAATTGGGCATCGTTTAAATGCCACGGCCCACCAGAGCATTGTTTCTGACCATGTCCATCCCTTTATGGCCACCATGTACCCATCCTCTGATGGCTACTTCCAGCAGGATAATGTACCATGTCACAAAGCTCGAATCATTTCAAATTGGTTTCTTGAACATGACAATAAGTTCACTGTACTAAAATGGCCCCCACAGTCACCAGATCTCAGTCCAATAGATCATCTTTGGGATGTGGTGGACCGGGAGCTTCGTGCCCTGGATGTGCATCCCACAAATCTCCATCAACTGCAAGATGCTATCCTATCAATATGGGCCAACATTTCTAAAGAATGCTTTCAGCACCTTGTTGAATCAATGCCACGTAGAATTAAGGCAGTTCTGAAGGCGAAAGGGGGTCAAACACAGTATTAGTATGGTGTTCCTAATAATCCTTTAGGTGAGTGTATTTTGGTGTGTTGATGTCACGTTTTGGGTTTGTTCATGTCATGTTTCTGTGTCTTGTCATGTGATTCCCTGTTAGTCATGTGATCCTGCCATGTGTTGCCTTGTCTGATGTGTCATGTTGTCATTGGTTCATTGTTTCATTGTTCACAGGTGTCCCTCGTCTTGTCATTAGTCTGGTATGTATCATGTTTGCCATGTTTCTTTGTCTTGTATTTTGTTTGTTTAGGTAACTGTTGTCAGTGAGTTTTATGTTTCTTGTTTTGCCAAGCCATGCCAAGTCTTTGTTTTGTTTTTTATGTTTTGGATATTTTGAATAAACTGCACTTCTACAAACTTGCCTCCAGTGGATCCCTGCGTTACAGTTGACTAACTTATAGTTAGTAGAATGTCTAAAGTGGACCATCAAAATAAAGTGTAACCTGTACATTAATCTAATACTTTTAATTTGAAATGATAAAAAAAAAAACAATCATGAAAGTGTACCTTTAAGTACACTTAAAGCTGCAGTCCGGCGTTTTTCCTCTTTGTCGCCATCTCTGTTTGAAATCTGCAATTGCAGTCATTCGCGGAATTATCAACTTTACGTGAGTTGTACTTTGACACCCTCCCCTCGACACGACACAGCGCGGATAAACACAGTGTTTGAGGAGAGTGTGCATCTGTCAATCACCGCGCCAATGTGGATATTGTCATTCAGAATCACAGATTATTCTTTTTGGAAGTGTGACCAACATAAGAATTTTCACCGGAAAATGTCATCTGAACTAGTAAGAAACATCCACCTTTGTTCTGGTTCTGACATTGCAGTAAATCACACTTTTTAAATCTAACAATTGCTATAAGTTATCATTTCACGCAAAACCGTGCAAAGTAGCTATTCTATGTTCTCAAATTGTTAATGTTAACAACGTCAGCAAGCATTGCGTGACTACATGTAATGTCCTTCCGATATGTATCCTCGTTTTCGCATGGGTCCGGTTGCAGTCTCTTTTTTTCTGTAGCCACTCCGAAGTCCGAACGAAGTCTTTTGCATTTTACAGCGGGTGAATCTGTTGTCACCTGGTGATTGTCGTTTGAACCTTTCTGGATCCGCCATCAAATTGATAAGTTTAATTATATCAAGTGCTGTGAGAAAAGGCTATAAATCTCCACCTCCAGCATCCTCACACGCAATACAGTCTACTAGCCGAGACTCCTTCTTTATGAGTACAGATGTGACGTAATGATGCAAACACATGCTCGAATCTCCCGCGGAAATCCACCAGTACCACTGGAATTAAAAACATTATTACAAGCTTACCGCTTTGAATCAAGCTAAGGCAAGCAGATAGTTTTGAACACTGGTTGGTTGATGTATTTTATCAAATATGTATTTTGGATAATTTTTAACCCCAAAAAAGCTACGGACTGCAGCTTTAAATGGCTTTTTATTTTATTAATATTATGTGACCCTGGACCACAAAACCAGTCGCATGGGTACATTTTTTTGCAATTGAGATTTATAAATCATATGTAAGCTGAATAAATACACTTTCCATTGATGTATGGTTTATTAGGACAGGACAATATTTGGCAGAGATACAACTATTTGTAAATCTGGATTCTGAGGGTGCGAAAAAACGAAACATTGAGAAAATCTAGTTGTCCATTTATGTTTGTGATTTGCTGCATTCACTCACAAAAATAAATATTTTATATATTTACGCTAGGAAATTTACAAAACATCTTCACGGAGCATGATCTTTACTTAATATCCTAATGATATTTTTTGGCATAAAAGAAAAATCGATAATTTTGACCCATGCAATGTATTGTTGGCCATTGCCACAAATATACCCGTGCGACTTGTGACTGGTTTTGTGATCCAGGGTCGCTTATGTTATCTGCATGGACAGTTTTTCTTTAAAAAGGGATTTTAAGTACACTACAAAAGTGCATTCAGTACAATCACACTTTTTTTGCAGCAACAAAAAGTTTCAAATGCAAAACTATGACACTTAATCATTGCACACACTAGAATGACACTGGTGCGCAATCGTTTAGCAACCTTGTTATCCGCAAAAAAAAGGAAACCCAGATATTATCGCTTGCTTTCTGCTTGAGGATACCAGGGAAGGACGAGATGCAGTCTACAACTGAGTAGTACAGAGTACTCCATCCCATAATGTAGTGCACTCGCCCTGTTTCCAAAGTTCTTTCCGAATGCCTGTTCTTTCCGAACCCTGCACTCTTTCTCTCACTGTGGAGGCTGAAGCCTTGCAGCAGAGAGAAAGGCATAGGCACGATCACTTCTAAATGAAATGAACCGCAAATGTCATGAATGAGCCAGAAGCTGCCATTTTTAACACCCTTATTATTTATTCTGCCAGACATTCAGGAATATTAACAGAAAACTAACTTCAAAATCCAATGTTCGAAATGGTAACTGGATGCTACTTGCTGTAATAACCAAGTTTGCACATTTCTAATTGTTGTTATTTCTGTTTTGACTCGGAAATTAACGAATAATCTACTACTGATTTCGGGATCAATACATCACATACACAAAACATCATTTTTTGTGACGTCACAATCAACATGTCTGTGGCCGCCCATGGTCTCTTTAATTTTAGAAACAAAGTGGCACCCATGGCTATCACATGACGTAAAATGATGAATTTGTACTTATACAGTAGTTTTGACTTAAAGGTATATTTTTTTTATAATAAAAATGTCAGTCTATCTCTTGAAAAAAAAAAAGGTTATGATTTGTGATATTTGGCTAATGTAATGCATTTTAGTGTTTAAGGTACTAAAAAAATCTGCAGTCCTTTTTTTTTTATAAACTAAGGGATGAATCAAAATGATTGTCTGTGGGAGTGGAAACAATGCTGTCCATAAACATTAAAGGGTTAGATCTGCTAAAAATGGCAATTCTGTCATCATTCACTCACCTTCATGTTGTTCCAAATCCATTTGACATTTGTTCAGCTTTGAAACACGAATCAAGATATTTTAATGAAACCTGAGAGACTTCGTCCCTCCATTGGAAGTCTATCCCACCAAAACAATGCGACTTCAGAAGTTCAAAAAGACACTGAAAAAGTAAAACCATATGAATCGAGCGGTTTAATGAAGTCTTTTGGTCACTTTATGATGAACAGATTTAATCTATGCTTTTATTCACTTTAAACATTGATCAACACACGCATACATAGAGCACATTAAATACTGAAAACTATTTGACAAGCAAAAACCAATGAGGCTTGTTCTTGGGAATCACACAATCACGTTTGAGCTTCCGCACAAATCAAAGTGGCTTGTTCTCGCACATGTGTATGGATTATTTTTACGGATTACTTTTTTAAATGTAAAATAAATCTCTCAGGTTTCATTAAAACATATTCTACAACACTTTAAAATAAGATTACATTTGTTAACTGCATTAGTTATCATTAACTAACAGTGAAAAATACTTTCCAAAGTATTTATATATCATAGTTATTGTTAATTTTAACTTAAAATCAAAAGTTAATATAGTTTCATTGACATTAACTAACATGAACTAACAATGAACAGTTCATTTTTATAAACAAATTTGAACAAAGATAAACACTATAACAAATGTATTGCTCATTATTAGTTAACGTTACTTAATACATTAACTAATGGAACCTTATTGTAAAGTGTTACCAAATCTTCATTTGTGTTTCAAAGATAAACGGAAGTCATACAGGTTTGGAATGACGTGAGGGCGAATAAATGACAGAAATGCCATTTTTGGCTGAAGTAACCATTTAAGATGTGAATAATCCATAGGCTCTAGTGTGTGTACTGAATCTACAGCATTAGTGTAGGGTTAAAATCACAGAGCATGTGAAATGGTGGTGATTTTCTGTCCAGTCAGAAGCACACACCACATTCTGACACAGCTGGGATAAGATCAGAGACTCAACAGCACTTTACGTCCAATAAAGACAGCAGAAGAGTGTTGGGGTCTCAGAGTAACACACTGGCCATGACCTCCCGGACATTTGATAAGGAGGGGTTAGACAGGGATAATGTGTGTGTGTGTGTGTGTGTGTGTGTGTGTGTGTGTGTGTGTGTGTGTGTGTGTGTGTGTGTGTGTGTGTGTGTGTATGTGTGTGTGTGTGTGTGTGTGTGTGTGTGTGTGTGTGTGTGTGTGTGTGTGTGTGTGTGTGAGTGTGTGTCTCTAGGGCGACAGCAGTAGGATGAGAGGCAGGAAGTGAGCAGAACTCCAGACATCTGGCACTGCCGTCTCCCCTGACACACACACACACATACACACAAACACACACACACACACACTCTGATCTCCTCCGATCAAAGTCTGCCCTGCTTACTCTTCCACAACACACACATCCACACAGCATCCACACACACTTACACGTGTTCTCCTCACAGACAGAATCAAGTCTTTAGCTTAGCCAACAGCTCCTCTGATGAAGGCATCAAACTGTGATCTAAAACCAGTCTGTGTGTGTGTGTGTGTGTGTGTGTGTGTGTGTCTCAGGGCAGTCCAGTCAGCAGTTCTGTTTTTTGCATATTCAAGGTGAGGTAATTTGACTTAAACTGCTTTAAACAGCGAGAAAGAGTCACGCTGAGAGATCTTTATCCTCCAGCACCACATGAATGTTAATACAGTGAGTGACAGACTGAACTGTGTGAACGGCACAACTAGAGCTGGACAGTGTTGGTCATCAACACTTATAACGCTACTGTAGCACTAGCAGTGGCGAGGCTGGAAATCTCCAAGTGTGTGGATACTTGTGAATTAGGGTGAACCCCTATTCTGTGCCTCTATCCAATAATATTATTTAGAATTATGTCATTGTGGGTTTTTGAATGAATTAACATGTTCAGTTAGGGTGACACGAAGCACAAGTGGAACTATTCCAATCCTGATGGGCGCAAAACCGATACTGGTAAGCTTCGCCCCCGAAAGGGAACCAGTGGCGGCTGCTGGTCTTTCAAAGAAGGGAAGCTCATTTTCGGCCTACATCACAAAAACTTGCAAAATCCGTGATGGGACTGAGCTCGAATAGCTTCAGCGTCAGCGACTTTTTATAGTACAAAATCGCTGTCAATCAAAAAGAGATGCAGTCTTTCGACAGACCCTCCAATCATCACGCAGAAGAGTCCAGGCCAGCCCACTCCTCCATTCACCCCCAGAGACGCTGAGCGTCCGTGGGCGGGACATAATCACCGCATTTATCCAATGACCGTCTAGTTTTGAAGCACTGGAAAAAACTGTTCAAAAAAGCAGCCCCATTGAAGTCAGTGGACGCCAGGCTTCAACAGGGAAATGCACTGTGCCGTATGAGAAGGAGATCGAGTCAGCCGACCTGCTGTATGTAGCTGATTCTGAACGAACTCGTCTTCGAGATGAACGTGTTCTATCGCATTTTTAGTCAATAAAATGTTAACACAATAGTACATATTTGACCATTCATTTTTTTACATTATAGGGGAAGCCGAGCTTCCCTTGCAGTCTTAAAGGGGTCATATAATGGTACATGCACTTTTACAAGTTTTATATCCATCCAGTGTTTTTGTTTTAATCTCCTTATATGTTTTCCCCTGTCTCAAATCAAGCCGTTCGAGCCTGTGACGTCACAAGCTCGGAAGCCCCTCCCACGATTGTTGATTGACAGCAACCGACAGCACCGTTTCAACACAGACCCGTCCTTGCTCGTGGGCCAGCTGTCAATCATAGTCCGCGCGGACCGGCGCGCTCATTGTTGATATGCTGGAGCACTGTCTATGAGCAGAATGGCGTCTAAGCGATTGGTGTTCTGTTCTTGGGTGTAATAACGAACACAGCAGTCATTTTAATGTTCCTAAATCCGAACCGCTGAAGACGCAGTGGCTGTGTTTGTTTTCGAAGGGAATATTCCCCACGAGCAACGTCAATGCTCTCATGTTTGCGCGAATCATTTCTCACCAGACTGCTTTATAAGGAGGGTCAGTATAAAGCTGGATTTGCTAAGAAGCTGCTCATGAAAAAGGATCGGTGCCAGATATTCGTGTTCCTGCTGAACTTCTAGAACAACTGAAGTGAGTGTAACATTTTATCAAACTTTGCAAATCGCTAGCTGCACGCTTCACAATGAATGCGTCTAAGGTTTACACTTAGGGTGCATTACGGCATGTTTTCTATGTACGACGTTCTCAATATAATTCATAATCCCACGTTTATAATGAACAACGTGTTATGGTTATTGTGTTACACACTGTGTACGCACAGAACAGAGAGGCGGGGTGAGCAAAGCTCATGATCATTTAAAGTAATATGCACTGAAACGGCGTGCTGAAAGCAGAGCTGTTTTTGACCAAGTAAAATAAGTGTTTTCTTACAATACTAATGAGAATTTTTAATTAAAGTATATTACAAACTTTTAATTTAGACCCTAAAGAATCATACTAGCTTATACAAAAATGGCATTATATGACCCCTTTAAAGAAATCCCCACTGAAGGGAACCTCAGGAACTTACTTTGTTGAGGTTGGATGGAAATATAAAAAGTATATGTCCATGTCAAACCAGTCATCAGACCTGATTTGAGTCCCTATAAGAGGAATTGTCAATATTTTGAACCTGTATCTCTTCAGAATATGGTTTAACTGACGGAGATTTATGATGGGACTCGGCCCTCCAACCTTCCAGAACGCGGACTCCCTCTCAGGAGGAGGAAAACGCTCTATGGCCTCCTTCACCAAGAGAGACTGAACTTCTCGTTCCAGCACCTGAGCCTCGCCGCCGTGCGCCATCAGGATGGGAATCGTTGCACATGTGCTTCAGACGCTGTCACGCTGAGCGTTCCCCGTAGAGTCGACATCAGACACAGCGTGGAGTTCCCTCGAAAGGGAACTACAATACTCCCTAATTTATAGAACTCAACGAAGTAGAATGAATCAGACTTTCCAAAGCTTCATTTGAGAGAGAGATCGAGTTACTATCGTCTTGTCACTAAAAGGCTGTTATAAATTGAACAAAACTTCACAGGTTTCATATCCTCAATATCAAATTAAAGTCCCCCTGTGGTGAAAATCCAGCTTTTAATGTTGTTTATATGTCTATGTGGTGTTTTTAATATGCGTTAAGACAAGCCATTTGTGAATTCATAAGTCGACAGCATTGCTGAGTATTTTCTTCTTAAAACTGCAGTGAAACAAAGACAGACTCAAAAACACGGTTTGAAATCTCTGGTGTTTCTGACGTCACAAACTACCTTGTAACCAATCAGATCAACGTGTGATCGTCAACCAGTGGATCTCTGAGCTGAGTGAGTGGAGGCGGTTGCATATTCATAGAAAAGCTTATACTAAATTTTTTTCAAGGGAAATTTTTTGTTTAAATATGTCATTTTGGTGATCAAAGATGAGTTTAAAGGGATGAAATTATTGACTACAGGGGGACTTTAAGGACTTTAATTAACAAATAAATAAAACATATAATACAACTACTAAAACACTCATGTAAAACGATATATATTATACAAAACTAGTATTTCTTATCATGTTATATTAATGTCATAATTATAAACAAACTGGTTTGTAGCGCAAATAATTTTATAATTTTCGGCACTTTGTTTATCTTCTAGTTATTTATCTATGGCAACTAATTAATAAGAAGTCTCGCACATTCACAAAAAATATCTTGCAAGATGGTGGATATTATTGCTTAATTGATCAAGTTAACGGGCTCCCTTTGAATCTTCATTTGTCGCTCCATTTTTTGGCTGAGACAATAATCAAACACTCTTCACACTATCATGTAGCTTTTGGATTAGTTTTAGCATTGGTTTGTAAAATGGTTCATTTCAATTATTCAATGAAACTTATTACTGATCTATCATCCAACAGAACTTTCCAGAAGTCCTTCTGTTTTGTAGTCAAATAAATCCTTAAATACTGCTCTTTATCGTTGTTTTTGATTCCATTACGTTTCAAGACTTTTCAAGTACTTCAAGTTGAATATTGTATTTCCTTGTTTGAAACCCTTTTCGTTTTGCTGCCAGATACAACATACCTCCAGAAAACCAATCATTTATACAAAACTGTATTAATAATCATTAAAATGAATGATTGAGTCGCATACAATCAGAAGTGTTTGTGAATCTGTGTGAGAATATGATGAGTATGTCATCTCCAGTGTGTGTGTGTGTGTGTGTGTGTTCGTTCAGACAGACAGGATGAGTGGGGTCACCTGTTCTCAGTCTTACAGAGTTAGCGCGGCTGTCTAACCCAGGCATGCTGTGGTGATCTGACAGTAATCCGAAGCCACTGCAGTGCGGAGTGTGTGTTACATTATCTGTCTTAATCCGGTAATCCGCGGACACACAGCTAATCTCAATCCCACCCCCGCACACACCTTCCTCAGTAATCACTCTAATGATGGACCCCGGCAACTGATCCCAGCAGCGCCGCCCCTGATTGACACACCTTCCCTCTCTCTGTGTATATATATACACACACACACACACACACACACACACACACACACACACACACACACACACACACACACACACACGTACGCGCACACACACACAAGCACACACACCTCCCAGGCAGCTCTCATTAATGAAATTCACAGCCCAGGGCGAAACACAAAGCAAACATATGTTCAGCAAATATGTGTGTTTTGGTCTCTGTGTCACTGTAACTGGGAGTGTTTAATAGAGTCACTGGTGTGTGCAAGTCTTTGATGTGATTGGTGTGTTTTGTTACCAAAAAAAAAAGCACATTTCTTTACAAAGACACACACCTCTCATCCACTGCCTGGCCTGAAACTGAAAGCTCAGCCAAACCATAAGCTGATATGACAGGACATGAATATGAGAGAGAGAGAGAGAGAGAGAGAGAGAGAGAGAGAGAGAGAGAGGTAGGTACTTGGTATTAAAGGACGAGTTCAGCCAAAATAAAATGAAGATTCTGTCATCATTCACTCACTCTCATGTGGCTCTAAACATTTATGACTTTCTTTCTTCCATGGAACAAAAAAAGAAGATATTTAGCAGAACATTTGTGCTGCTCATTCAGGTCAAGCTTCAAAAAGCACCATACAGTAGTCCATTTGACTCGTGCTCTATACAATTGACTTGTGTGATGAACTGAAATTTAAGCCGTTATTCACTAAAAATATTCTTTGCTGTAGCTCTCAAATCTCTTTCATCCATACAGAAAAAGAAGTATGTTCAATTGTATTAAATGTGCACTTGTAGTGTACTTCTTAAAAGTATATTAACTTAAGTCCTACTCTAGTGGTTCCAAAAAGCACTCTAAAGTTCAGCTAATTGTGTTTAATACAATTTTTAACTATAAAACCTTTTTTTATTTAATTGCAAACAACATCAAGCAACCAAGAAAATATATAAGTATATTACTTGACTACTCTTTTTAAAAGAATACTATTGTACTTTTTTTCACAAGGGATTCTTTTGTGTATTCAATCTTTGATTTCAGTAATTATCTAGTGTGTGACCATTAGTCATGCATTCACATTTTATGAAAAAATAAATAAAAATTCTTTCTTTTTGGAAGGAATAAAATCAGTTTAGAACATCATGAGTAATAAATGTGGATTAATTTGTATATCTGTGTTTTTTTGGTCAGTGTAAATGTGCGCTTGTGTGTGTGCATTTGGGACTATGAGAATGTTGCAGGCACACACATGCGAGTGTGTGTGTGTGTGTGTGTGTGTGTGTGTGTGTGTGTGTGTGTGCGCGGACTCACCTTGCTTGCTCAGTGCCGATCGCCCCTGCAGCCGGTCTCTCTCTCTGCTGTCACTCAGTTTGTCTGTCTTCAGCACAGACGCGTCACTGGAGCTGTCAGACACAACCTGAAAAGTAAATGCACACACACAAACACACACCCACGTCAACAGAAAACACATCAAGAAACAAAGCGCACAAATACAAACAACCACATCTTAATGAATAAAACAGCAGCAGTCTTTTGTGTGAATGAATTGAAGTGATTTAATAAGAGCAGGCTGGTTTTGAGCATCCATTAACACACAATGTTTTTGGAACAGTAAGTGCTAATGCACTGGTACCGAGTGCTCTCTCTCTCTCTCTCTCTTGTCACGCTCATTGTAATGCAGGAAATAACGGAGGCCGTCCTCGCAGACTTCCACACACATTTAATTTTATCTTTGAATAAAAGAGCTATAGGAAAGAATTAATCTGCTTAACATTTCTAAGTACACCCTCCAAAGGAGCGGGCTGTTTTAATCTTACATATGCTCAGCAGAGTTACTGGCAAAAACTGTACGTTTTCTTCATCTCATCCTTTCAACATCAAATGGCGAGCAGCAAAAATTGGATCAGACTTCAAAGCTCAGCGATGTGCTCCAAGTCACAGAGTGGCTCTACTATTTCACATATTGAATTCGAGTAGGATATCAAAGTCCTAGCAAAGAACCTCAGGTCTTTACTGGAAAAAAAGGGGCTCCAACATCTGTAGAGAGAGCAGCGAAAAGACAAATCACCTCAGGGAGAAGTCAGCGTTTACTCTCTACCACGCTTTTCCAGCCTTTTGATTCACTCCTTCTCTCTCTACCTCCCTGGGTTCCTCTCTCTCTCTCAGTGGAGAAGTGAATTCTCTATGAGGGAACTGTCTCTTTTGTCTCAAGGACCGCGCTGTTTGATCTGAGGGTTGCTCTGTGTAATATTCAGTGCAGTGAGGTGACAGTAGAGTTCATATTAACATGAGCCGTATCAGACGTGCAATTAAAGGAATAGTTCACTCAAAAATGTGATTTCAAACCTGTATATTTTGAGGATGGTCATGCTGCACTATTACTTCCAATAAAAGAGTAAACCAGTGACCAAGGGCAAAAGGACAAGAAGCACCATAGAAGCAGGGGAAACCTTTATGGTGCTTTTTTGAGTAGCCCGGAGAAGAGCAACATGGCAGTTCTGCAAAACGTCTCTTTTTATGTTCCACGGAAGAAAGAAAATTATACATGAGAGTGAGAAAATGCTATTCCTTTAAATTCTGGAATGATCATATCTGACCTTTTCATCTGAGATGAGATTGGTGGAAGATCTTCTTTCAGGTGTGGATTCTCTGAGGACAAAAATAATCATAAAACAATCAGAATTCCTCATTCCTCATTCATTTCTATAATTAAAAAAAATGTGGTTACATACAAGATGATGTCATTGATATCAGATTACGGCATTACGTTCTGCAATCACTGTGTGGTACTGAGAGGGCCAATGAAGTCTAGTCTCATTCTATGAACAGCGAACCAGAAGAAAGGCCCAAAACATTATGAGGAACAGCTCATGTTCTCCACCAGGTCCAACTGCTTCCTCGCATTACGCTGTATATGCCATTGTATTTTTATTCTGGTCCTGGTTGTTATTCCACTAAATGATTGTTTATTTTACAAGTTGTATATTTTAATTATAAATGTTGTTGTTCATAACAATGCTGTGTATAGCAGTTTCTGTGTTTCTTATGGGAAAAAAAACCTCTTAAAGTCCCCCTGTGGTGAAAATCAAGCTTTTAATGTTGTTTATATGTCTATGTGGTGTTTTTAATATGCTTTAAGACAAACCATGTGTGAATTCATAAGTCAACACTATTGCTGAGTATTTTCTTCTTAAAACTGCAGTGAAACAAAGACAGTTTTAAAAACATGGTTTGAAATCGCTGGTGTTTCTGACGTCACAAACTACCTTGTAACCAATCAGGTCAACGTGTGATCGTCAAAGAGGGGATCTCTGAGCTGAGTGAGTGAGTGGAGGCAGGGATCATTTGCATATGCATAGAACCGCATGTACTAAATGAGGCAAGGGTGTAGAGTTACATTCAAGAACATACCCGTGCCGCCATGCTAAGGGGAGTGCATGCCCACTGGCAGTGACACTGTCAGAACCAGCAAATTCAATGAAATGCGGGAAACCACTCACCCTCAGGTCACACTGGGCTGTCAGTGAAAGCATTCCCTACATATTCCACAGTAAAACCTCCATAAACATAGTTTAATGAAAGGCCTAACTGGGCCTGCTCAAGGGCCTAGGACCACAACTTCAAATCAGAAGGGGTCCCTTCTAGGGAATGTGGCTAGGGAACCCGAAGGAACCCCAGCCAGTCACTATTCGGGGACGTACCACCCGAAATGCCACCAAAACGGCCTTACCTGGTGTCACTTACATAGACACTTCAGTCTGGCCACTTCCTGTCTGTCCGAAGACTGAGCCTCTGGACACTT
This sequence comes from Rhinichthys osculus, assembly GCA_029959095.1. Taxonomy (NCBI): domain Eukaryota; kingdom Metazoa; phylum Chordata; class Actinopteri; order Cypriniformes; family Leuciscidae; genus Rhinichthys; species Rhinichthys osculus. The sequence continues at coordinate 39,562,639 of JARWKJ010000008.1, read as the reverse complement.
GCCTTTAGGTAAGGCATCCAACCCGAGGGACTGCGAAGCTGGCAGTGAACCACTCGGCCCGGATCTCAGAGACGGGGTATCCCGGAGAGCATGACTCATCATAGTGCTTACAACCCTTGCTAGCGAGGGGAGTTACTATCCTCGACCCACGGATCTACCCAGTGCTTATGTTTCAAAGCACTGAGGAGGCCTGAGAAGGCCTAAGGACTGATCTAACTGGGAGGCCTCACAAGAGGCCTACGACCATCTGACCAGATTCAGTAGTCTTCATACTCATAGTGACCCTTGGTGAAGGGAGCACATGGTCCGCCCAGTAGGCAAACCAGGCTGTAGGCAGGATAAAAGAGGTTCCGGGAGGGATCCAGTAGCAGAGAATGAACACTTTAGTCGAGGCAGGGCACAATCTCGCCTTCAGCAGCTGCCTGCTAAGGACACCTGAACTGATAGCAAGCGGCCACTAGCTTCCTGAACCCAGCACCACTAGGAAACCACTCACAGGGAGGCCTGGTGAGGCCTACTACCTGATAACCACGGTAAGTGGAAACTTCACCTTCAGGGAGGCCTGGTGAGGCCTACTACCTGATAACCACAGTATGTGAGAGCTCACTTTCAGGGAGGCCTGGTGAGGCCTACTACCTGGCAGCCACAATATGTGGGAGCTCACCTTCAGAGAGGCCTGGTGAAGCCTACTACCTGATAACCACCGTAAGTGGAAACTTCGCCTTCAGGGAGGCCTGCTGAGGCCTACTACCTGATAACCACAGTATGTGGGAACTCACCTTCAGGAAGGCCTGGTGAGGCCTACTACCTGACAACCACAATATGTGGGAGCTCACTTTCAGGGAGGCCTGGTGAGGCCTACTACCTGGCAGCCACAATTTTTGGGAGCTCACCTTCAGGGAGGCCTGGTGAGGGCTGGGCCCCAGATAGCCACCATATGTGGGAATTCACCTTCAGGGAGGCCTGGTGAGGCCTACTACCTGATAACCATCCTAAGTGGGAATTCACCTTCAGGGAGGTCTGAAGAGGCCTACTACCTGATAACCATCCTAAGTGGGAATTCACCTTCAGGGAGGCCTGAAGAGGCCTACTACCTGATAGCAATCTAAACAACTGGTTGCTATGAGCCCTGAATGCGGGTGACAGTCCCAGGGCGGCCTGCTAAGGCCAGCTAGTCCTGGGCCCCAGTCTCGGAGCGGCCTGTTTAAGCCAGCCTCCTGAAAGTCTTCTTATGAAAGAGACTAACTACCATGGACCAGAGAGATCGGTGACTGAGCTACATGGTGGCCTGATAAGGCCAGCTGCTGCTGGGGACTCGCCTATCAGGGAGGCCTGGTCGGGCCTACTAGCTAATAGCAAGTCTATTCTGCTACAACATACACTGTTGGGAACCATACTATTTTAACCAAACTATTGGGCCCACCCACAGGATAGCTACCTGGTTATGGCCATAATGTATGTCCCACAATGTTGGGACCCATCTCCGAGGAGGCCTGTTAAGGCCTACTACCCATCAGTGAGTCTACTGCACGAACTACTAAGGCCAAACCACCTGAGGTAAGCTGGCCTAAAGAGCCCTCTTGGGGGCTGCCCGGTCAAGGAGCCCTGCTGAGGTGTCAGCTCATGGCAATGCTCTGGCTTCAGGGGAGCGTAATTCAAAAACTAGAATGAAATTAAATTTAGAACTCTCCGCTCAACCCGAGCCATCGTGGTGTGAGGTAGATTGATACAGAGCTGAGAATGGAGTACTCAAAACTACCCACAACAGGAGTCAACGGGGGAGTAACAACCATCTGCCCCTGATAATTTTAACAGGGTGCAGGCTTGCCAGTGGCTCTAGAGGTGACAGAGATTCTCCTGTGCCCAGCCTAGGCAGTGGAGCTCGCTTGCAAGCCAACCACCTTCAACCCATCGCTTGAGCAGTAGCTCAGCGAGCTGAGTGGAGGCAATTCTGGAGGCCCAAGTCCATATGCTAGCTCTGTATGGCAGGGTCTGGCAACAAACGATCTCTTCGCAGAACGAAAGATAGCCGAACCCTGCCCGAAAGACCCATAGTAATGGGGAGGCCTTACTGGAGGCCTAACCCTAGATCTTTAACAATCATGCCTCTACTACCAACCTGCATAACTCTTAGAAGAAAGAAGCCTAAGCTCACGTAGTGAATGGCCAGAGGCAGAAATGCTTCAGCAGAACGCCTCCACTATCCCTAGAATAGCCTAGGCCAGCTTTTAGAGGCCCTGGTGAGGGCCAGCCTATAAGCATAGATCTAAATAAAATGTTTATGGAGGTTTTCCTGTGGAACATATAGCTTGGGCTATGACCGTAGGGAATGCTGTCACTGACAACCCAGTGTGACCTGAGGGTGAGTGGTTCCGGCATTTCATTGAATTTGCTGGTTCTGACAGTGTCGATGCCAGTGGGCATGCCCTCCCCTTAGCATGGCGGTGCGGGTATATCGTTCCCCAAAGCGTCATCGACGCAGTGCGAGTTCCCTTTCGAAAGGGAACGTCTCAGATTACTACTGTAACCTCTCTTCCCTGAGAACAGGGAACGAGACACTGCATCTTCCTGCCATGCCTTGGGGCCTGCCTTCCAAACAGTCCCTTCAGACGGAAGATGATTGTCATGTTTGCAAGGCACCCTCACCCTCACCTTTTATACTTCCAGGTCGCACGTTAATCATTCACACTAATGATTCACGGGCTGTCGCCGGTCAACATGATTGCCGTGATTTGATAGTGATTTCAAACACCTGTCACGCCTGAGGCGTTCCCCAAAGCGCTACGATGCAGTGTGAGTTCCCTTTCGAAAGGGAATTTAAAGTTCCCTATCTGTCAGTCACTTTAACGAGGTGTCTTGATTGTTATGCAGTACTAGTCCACCCAGACTTGGTTTTCGGAGCTCATGCTCCTTGCGACAGCCCTTCCCTGGCTCTCACCCTGAGGAAGTGCCTCCTTTCTCAGAGACGGGGCACATTTTGGCTCCCGCGCCCATACCTCTGAAACCTCCATATCTGGCCCCTGGATGAGACGCAGAAGACTAGAGTGATAGACACCATTAATCAGGCTAAACGAACAGGTAAGTTACGGACAACAGGTCAGGTGTACCGCTTGCACACAGCACCTTCCCCTCCCCGAGGTGACAATATGCGCTTTCTTTGCCCATGTGAGTTCCCTGGACCGGCGAACCCTGAACATGAGTTTACCCTAAGCACCTTGACAGTTGAATTCGGTGAAGTAACTTGACGCCAGGCCCAGTTCTCGTGATGTATGCCCTTTTCAGGTCAGCCTGTATACTAGGGATAGGTGCTCCATATGTAGCGATTCCTTGATGGTAATCCAATGTGATGTATTGTCCACGATACAGTTTCCCTAACGGTAAACCCGTTTCTTCCCCTAGACCGAGCTCTGTCTGTGCAGCCAATCGCTGCGTTTGTAGTAGTTCCTCCTTTTTCAGGTAGGACCTACCGCGGGGACCTCTTTCCATGTGTGGTACTTCCCAGTTGGTAAGTCCATGTGATGTATTCTCCATATATTAACCTCCCTCAGGGCAGGATGTGGTCTCTGTAGTGTTCTTCCTTCTATCCAGGAGAAAGGGTGCTTCTCCAGTGCTGGTTTGCACAGCTGTGAGAGAAAAGGTCAAAAAGACTGTCTGAAGTGACCTATTCCCATGGTAAGTACTGTCCTCTCTGTCCCTGTGTGATCCAAAGGACTACATGGCTTACATGGGGCGTTAGGTTGATTACGATGTCGAGAGTACGCTTATTACCCGGGGATTGCCAACATCTGCACCGCCAAAACCTTGTAACACAGTTCAGCTGTTGAGGTAATTATTGCACTTATAACAACAAGTTATCACCCCATAAGTTATTCTAAATCTAAATGAACTTTCCTTCATTATAGTAGTGCCACTCCCGTCTGCCTGCACCCACCACACCCGAAGCGACAAAAGACAATTGAACCCATTATAACCAGTGAGGTTGTCTACATTGGATGCGACACGACATGACAAATCCCCAACAGTAAACTGATGCCTCGTTCTACTTATGACGTATTCCAAGCACTTGCGATACTTCTCATTGGAAGGACAAATGGATTTGCAACGGTAACTTTGTCGCGTCCAGTGTAGACACGGTGTTTGATCGGCATCGGTCTACATGCAAAACATCCTGATGCACATCCAAAAATGTCATCAAAACGAATAAAACTATCCGGACATAAATACAAAAGATACAATTTTTTACTAATGTCTAATGATTTTATTAGGTCCAATGTTGTTTGGACCCCAACGTACTTCAGCATATCAGCATATAAAATTCAGGCTTGAAATGACAGGAGGAGTAAATTAAGACAAAATTTCCCATTTCTTCTACTTCTGAGATAATTCTTTTGAGAAAAGACCCAGAAGTAAATTTCACATATGTCTCCTCTAGGGTTTCAAAAGAGATCTTAATAATGTGCTGAAATTTGCCAAAATAAAATAAAAAAGCCCGACATCGCACCTGATATAAAGTTGATGCTCAAATGAAACGTACAGATAACTCTCATGTCCAACAGCGTTCAGTGCATTAACATCACAAAATGTGTTGATGTATGCAGTTGCAGTTGTTCCAGACATGTGACTGCCACAACATCAATGACATCATCATCATGTTTCTCCGAGGCACCATCTGTGACATAACTATTTATTGCAATAACTCTGATGCGCATTGGAACATGTATGATTTAACTGCACAGACACACACTGACGTCAGCTGGTACTCGAACGGCGTGATAACATTCCTGTCAGCTAATGAGCATGTAGGTAGGTTTATGAACTTTACAAGGGAAAATTGGCCCAGTTGATGTCAAAATAAATCTATAACGTTCCTCTCCAGCTCTGATGAAACAGAATAGCAAAGTGTGAGGTTTGAAGTTTCACCACTGAGACTTCTGATATAAACAAGCATTGAGAATCCCCTCTGATAGGCCAACTGGCTGGAGGATACACACACACACACACACACACACACACACACACACACACACACACACAAACATATACACACCCACCCAAAACACTGGGAGGGTGGATGAAAACTTTGGATTTTTTTTTTAAACAAGTAATTACGATATGATTGTCAGCAATCTTTGTGCTACATAAATCTGAAAAAATAAAATAAAATCTGCGCTGTACATAGGGCACAACTCAGAGATCTGGTAAAAAGCGTCTTTGACAAAAATATATTTTTGTCAAAGCTATGGCATAGTGGTTAGCGCACATGCTTTGACACCTTGAGCTGTTGTGCTCATGTGGGCAATACAATGTCGAGTGCATTTTGTGTCATTTCTGAAAAAACTAAACTGCACAAACCACAACACACACACACACACACAGAATTGTCAGAATTGCGTAATATAAAGTCAGAATTGCGTAATATAAAGTTGCAATTGCGAGTTATAAAGTCAGAATTGCTTGATATAAAGTTGGACTTATATAAAGTCAGAATTGCGAGAAAAAAACTTTTCTCACAATTGCGAGTATATATCTTGCAAATCTGACTTTATAACACGCAAGTACAACTTTATATCACGCAATTCTGACTTTATAACTCGCAATTGCAACTTTATCAGAATTGCGAGATGTAAACTCGCAAAAGTCAGAATTGTGAGATAAAAAGTCACAATTACCTTTTTAATTTTTTATTCTGTGGTGGAAACAAGCTTCCATACCAATTTGTGTCATGTGTCACAAACCCCAACAACAACAACAAAAACACAAATTAAACAAAAAATGAAATCCATGTTTTTTGTGCATACTTTTACTTCAGTAGAATATTTTATCACTCTTTCCACCTCTGAATTTAAGGAATGTGAATGAATACAATGCTTGCATCTATGGGAACCTACTGTATAGAACAAACAGATACCTAAACACAAAAACATGCAAAAATACACTATGATAACATACAAAGGAAACAAATACAATGAACACACCCTCACTTACCCTGTTTGTCGACTCTGTTTGTAGTCTTTCCTGACTCTGTAGCCTCTGTATGCTGTAACACATATAATTGCCAAACAATGAATAAAATAACATCACATCAGAAACCAATTTTCTAGTATTATTGTTTATACAGTAGGAGAAAATCATAAGTCTGATTATTTGGAAAAATAACAGCACACATATTTAAGGTATCTGTAGTGGGTTTGTTCAAATCACTACTAAGTTTGAGCATTAATGTTTGAAAACCCCATTAATCAAAAAAAATTCCTAAATTAGTATGACTAATAGCGTATATTGCTTGGTTGTAATATAATGTAATGTTACAGTTTATTACTTGCATTCAAGCAGCTTTGATTTTGATTCTGTTACATACATTCAGATTAATTGATTCCTTTGATCATACACTAAGTGCATGTTTAGGATAAAAAACACAATGAGCTCCGAGTGAGTAATTAGTTCATTATAACACACACAAATGTGTGTAAATCTCAGAACAGATGAAAGCAGCTGCTCTAAAATGCTAAAGTAGTCATTTATTCCACTTTCAACGAGACGCCCAATTAAAAAAAAACTAACAAAACGTATGCTTTAATCAGAGCAGAGGGTGCGAACACAACCGTGTGAACACATACTCACACACAGTCTGTCACGTGTTGATGGGACAACATTGACCTCCATAGTATTTTGTTTTTTCATACTATGGAAGTCAATGGGGTCCATCAACTGTTTGGTTACCAACATTCTTCAAAATATCTTGTGTTCAACAGACGGAATAAATTCATACAGGTTTGGAACAACTTGAGGGTGAGTAAATGATTTCATTTTGAGGTAAACTATCCCTTTAAGTGTTGATTTAAACAGCCATAAGATATCATAATATATAATTATATGACACATTTGCTTTGATTCTTTTATTGTATATCAACAAAACCAAATTGCATTGTTTCAGATGTAAATGGGTTACCAGTTAAGTTAAAAATAGCTCACACTCTCCTAACCACTCATGATGTAGTAAGACACTGTGAAGATTTTAAATAAACAACGAAACTATGGAACTATACTCCATTATAACTTACAGTAAGTGGATCTAACATGGTGTTCATCGTGTTATAAATCTTAAAAGTTATTACCACAAATATATAAGTATTATATAATGTATTATAACTGTTGTTACGATTATTTGTGAGATGATACAACATAGTTTTATTTTTTTTATATAAGCTTTTATGTATGGAAGCTTGTTTCCGCCACAGAATAAAACAATTTAAAAGATAACTGCGACTTTTTATATCTAGAATTGTTAGATATGAACTTGCAATTGCGTGTTATAAAGTCCAATTCTGAGAGGGGAAAAATGACTTTTTTACCCTCAAAATTGCAAGTTTATATCACAATTCTGACTTTAAAACTTTTTTTATTTTTTTATTCAGTGGCGGAAACAAGCTTTAATCATTATTCATACATTATAATGGCTTAAAATACCCTTAGAATGCATTATAAACACAGGCTTCATAGAATGGCAATACTTTATAAAGCCTTTATATATAATGCATTAGTATTTCTAATGCATTAATTATGTCTGGTAATGTATGGTCTCATCAATAATTATAACCACAGTTGTAATACATTATAATACTTATCTATTCATTGAACACACCCTTAGAAAGATGCAATAAAACACATGACAAACAACCAATTTTGGCGGTAACATGGAACCTGCTAATATTATAAAGCATTTTAACTTTGGTTACAATTATTTAGAGAAAAAATACTGCATTATACAAAGGCTTTAAGTAGTGTTACCCATACAATTTTTAATATTGCCAAGATGAAACTCAGAACAGAATGGTCACAGAAACGTTCCTACACTAAAAAAGGTATCATCTAAATTTCTAAATTTGACCTAAAACCTCAATTTTAGGTGTCTAGTTCATTTACTAGCCAAACAGTTAAAAAATAGCTCTTTAAGGTAACAAATACAGGTTACCAGTTTAGTTTTTTTTCCCCATAGGTGTATGAATATCCTATGTATATAGAAAACGTTCCCCCACTGAAAGCCATTTTTTTTTGTTCATATTCTGCTTACTGTGCTCAGCATATTCTCTGCATATGGATCTGGAACGTTTGAAAGACGAGTGTTTATTTTAGAAATGCTAATGCAGCCCACCTCAAAGACGATACACACACCTCTACACAGCTCTGAACATGTGCCGTACACCGGGCCACCTGCACCAGTGGACATACTGTGAGCACAGAGCGAGAGAGAGACGTCTGCCAAAAAGGGGAACTGAAGTACTCCAGAAGAGGAGAGGAGAACAATAGCATCACTCCTCCCTCTCCTTCCTCCCCCTGGACCCCTTCCTCAGAAGACGAGAGAGAGAGGCGATGGAAACGCACCCGAGAAGGTTAATACGCCCGCTTTGATCTCCGCCAGGCCACACCGAGGAAGAATTCATTTACATTTCAGATGAAAAGGGTGACAGTATAAAAAGCCATCTTGTTTCTGGTATGTGAGAGTCTGTAATGGGCCGGGAATGTGAGAGAGGAAGTGGCAGGGAACCCCCAACACCCCCCATCTCTCTCTCTCTCTCTCTCTCTCTCTCTCTCTCTCTCTCTCTCTCTCTATCTCTCTCTCTCTCTCTCTCTCTCTTCGCTCCTCTGTCGCCTGCACTGGGAAACAGATGAAAGCAAAGAGAGCTCAAAATGCAGCTTTCTACTGAAACATGGGGACCAAATGCTGTGACCCAAACTTTCAAAAGAGACGCTGGCTCCACACATTATTAATTTAGCAGCTCTGTTTCATGGGATTGTTTGTTGAGATCAAAAAAGGCACTTTGTGAAAATGCTGAAAATTATGATTGGAGGGGAAAAAAAATGCAAGTTGGAAAGATTTGGAAAGACAGACAGAGGGAGCTAAACGTATTTACATTTTTACTACTGCTGCTATTTATTTTTCTCTCTTATTTTTTCCAAAAACGCAAGGTAACTTTTTGATTTTTAAAAAAAATGTTTTTGAAAGACTAGAAATATTGTGGAAAAACTGCTACAATTTAAAATATTTGGATATATTTTAAAATGCAGTTTATTTTAATTTTCATTAGCCTCCATTTAGTGTCACATGATCTTTCATTAAATCATTCTAATATGTTGATTTCTTGCTCAAAACATATTCATTATTATTATTATTACTACTGTTAAAAACAGTTGTGCTGCTTAATCTTTTTTTCAGGATTATTTGATAAATAGACAGTTTAAAGGAACAGTATTAATTTGAAACAGAAATCTTTTGCCACATTATAAATGTTTTTACTGTCACTTTGTATCAATTTAATGCAAAAGTATACAAAAGTATTAAAAAAACTCTAACTGGCCCCAAAGGGGTCATTTCATACTTTTTGTATAATTTTAAATACATGTTTAATAATAGTTTAGTTTAAGTCAAAATCAAACACTGCTTAGTTTGGTATGACCATTTTACACCTCTCTATGACTCTTATAATTAAACTGGTCATGTTTTTGTTGCTGTGCTATTATGAACTAACAAAGAGAGATCCACTGTGTTCACAGTTATAACTTTTAAACGGTCTCATCCATTAATAATAGCCTCTTTGTAAATCTGCATTAACTTGACAGATTCAGAAACGACTCACCTGTGTTGAAAGATCACCCTGGATTACTGATATCTGACAAATATACAGATATATATATATATATATACTGATCAGCCACAACATTAAAACCACCTGCCTAATATCGTATAGGCCCCCCTCGTGCTGCTAAAACAACAAGACCTCTGAACGTGTCCTGTGGTATCTGGCCAAGACATTAGCAGCAGCACATCCCATAGATGATCAACGAGCCTTGGGCGCCCATGACCCTGACGCTGGTTCACCGGTTGTCCTTCCTTGCACCACTTTTGGTAGGTATAACCACTGCATACTGAGAACACCTGACAAGTCCTGCTGTTTTAGAGATGCTCTGACCCAGTCAACTACCCATAACTATTTGAACCTTGTCAAAGGCTCTCAGATCTTTTCTCTTGCCCTTTCTTTCTGCTTCCAACACGTGAATTTTAAGAACTGACTGTTCGCTTTTGCTGCCTAATATATCCCACCCTTGACCGGAGCCACTGTAATCATATAATCAATGTTATTCACTTCACAAGTCAGTGGTTTTAATGTGTGGATGATAAATGACTAAAGAATGTACACTGAACAAAATTATAAACAACACTTTTGTTTTTGCCCCCATTTTCCTCCAAAGATCTAAGACTTTTTCTATGTATACAAAAAGCCTATTTCTCTCAAATATTGTTCACAAATCTGTCTAAATCTGTGTTAGGAAGCACTTCTCCTTTGCCGAGATAATCCATCCACCTCACCGGTGTGGCATATCATGATGCTGATTAGACAGCATGATTATTGCTCAGGTGTGCCTTAGGCTGGCCACAATAAAAGGCCACTCTAAAATGTGCAGTTTTACTGTGTTGTGAGAGTCCACAAAGAAAAAATAAATAAAAGGTTGTTGATTGTGGCCAGTGGAATATTGGTCCACTCCTCTTCAATGGCTACGTGAAGTTGCTGGATATTGGCAGGACCTGGAACGCGCTGTCGTATACGCCGATCCAGAGCCTCCCAAACTTGCTAAATGCGTGACATGTCTGGTGAGTATGCTAGCCATGCAAGAACTGGGATGTTTTCAGCTTCCAGGAATTGTGTACAGATCCTTGCAACATGAGGTGATGGTCGTGGATGAATGGCACAACAATGTTGCCCAGGATCTCGTCACGGTATCTGCATTCAAAATGCCATCAATAAAATGCACCTGTGTTCGTTGTCCATAACATACGCCTGCCCATACCATAACCCCACCGCCACCATGGGCCACTCGATGCACAACGTTGACATCAGCAAACCACTCACCCACACGACGCCATACACGCTGTCTGCCATCTGCCCTGTACAGTGATAACCGGGATTCATCCGTGAAGAGAACACCTCTCCAAAGTGCCAGACACCATCGAATGTGAGCATTTGCCCACTCAAGTCGGTCACGATGACGAACTGCAGTCAGGTCGAGACCCCGATGAGGACGACGAGCATGCAGATGAGCTTCCCTGAGACGGTTTCTGACAGTTTGTGCAGAAATTCTTTGGTTATGCAAACCGACTGTTGCAGCAGCTGTCCAGATGGCTGCTCTCAAACGATCTTGGAGGTGAAGATGCTGGATGTGGAGGTCCTGGGCTGGTGTGGTTACACGTGGTCTGCGGTTGTGAGGCCGTTAGGATGTACTGCCAAATTCTCTGAAACGCCTTTGGAGACGGCTTATGGTAGCCTGGCATGCCAGACCTACATCAAGATGTTAGGTCTGGGAACTCTCCATTGACATGCCTCAATCCGAGGGGCGGGATAAACGGTTACCTTTCAAAATCCCTCTGCACGCAATAGGATAACGCTACAACCAACCAGAGCACCGAACGGTTGTGGATGAGTGAGTCCCATGCGTTTTTCCACCAGCGGAGCTAATTGATACATTAAACTTTTGCCGTATCAGGACGGCAAAAATCCGAACACATCTTCCTTTTTTAAGAATGACTTAAGTGACGTTCTCTTAACTCCAAGTCCTCCAGAGTCGCGGCCAAAGCCGATTCGAAAGACCGCTGCATCTTCATTGTTTTCAAGTAGCAGGGAAATCACCTATGGAAATCACGCGGAACGTCATGAACTGTGCCGTCATTGTGTTAAGCCGCCCGCCGACTCTATACACGATGTGATTGGCCCGACCAGTTTTTGGTTTTTCCAGCTCAAAAGCCTATGGAGAGTTGCTAGACCACACTGGCTGCGAAATAATTTTCGCTGCCGCTAGGGTGCGTCTAGATTTCTAGGCTAGGCTTATGGTGGAGAAATGAACATTCAATTCACGGGGAACAGCTCTGGTGGACATTTCTGCAGTCAGCATGAAATAATGTGATTGGGAGGCTCTGGATCGGCGTATACGACAGCGTGTTTCAGGTCCTGCAAATATCCAGCAACTTCGCACAGCCAATACAGTAAAACTGCACATTTTAGAGTGGCCTTTTATTGTGGCCAGCCTAAGGCACACCTGTGCAATAATCATGCTGTCTAATCAGCATCTTGATATGCCACACCTGTGAGGTGGATGGCTTATCTCGGCAAAGGAGAAGTGCTCACTAACACAGATTTAGACAGATTTGTGAACAATATTTGAGAAAAATAGGCCTTTTGTGTACATAGAAAAAGTCATGAAAAATGGGGGCAAAAACAAAAAAAAGTGTTGTTTATAATTTCGTTCAGTTTAATGTCATTTATTTATTTTGTAGTGTTATTCTAGTTTGATTTTCATAATTTCTATTTTACTTTACTTTGCACTTTTTATTGTTTGCAGCTAATATGCAAATAGGTTTACAAATGAGTGTTTCTTTTCATTCCAATAAATCAGACTACCCTGAAATTGAGAGAAAGAAAAGTATAGAGTAGAAATTCACCAGGAAATATTTCCACAACTTTGTGACATGATTGTATTGGGTTGAACAGAGCACTCAGAGGTGTGTACCTGACTGGATCTGCACAGCAGCCTGCTCACGCTCTTTCTTTATCAGCTTCAGATTCTGACGGGCCATGTGACCCCTCCAGGCTGAACAGAGACAGAAGGAAAGAGATGACGTTACTAAAAACACAGAAAATGAGTTACTGGTAAACAATTTCTAGCGACCACAGCAATTGTTTTACAAATCAGAGATTTTTTTCTGTTGACCTAGTTCAACAAGTAGTTCAGATATTTACTTACAATATTTTCCCTGGATAAGGAGTCAGATACAGTATATGAAAAAGTAATTTTTAGTAACATTTTAGTATATTTATAGTAATGATTTTGAACCATTGAACATTCATTTATCATACTATGATGTACACTACTGTTCAAAAGTTCGAAGATTTTTAAAGAAATTAATACTTTTAATCAGCATTAAAGGGGACTTATTATGCCCCTTTTGACAAGATGTAATATAAGTCTATGGTGTCTCTGAAGTTTCAGCTCAAAATTCCCCACAGATCATTTATTAAAGCTTGTCAAATTTGCCCCTATTTGGGTGTGAGCAAAAACACACCGTTTTTGTGTGTGTCCCTTTAAATGCAAATGAGTTGCTGCTCCGCCCCCTTTCCAGGAGAAGGCGGAGCCTTTACAGCTCCTGCTTCAGATACTCCGGCAGCAACACAACTGGAGAATCTCACACAGGCAAAATGTCAGAAATGTCAAAAAGGGAACCATTTCCCAATTTCTAAACCTCTGTCCAACCTGTACCTTGTTATCAGCCACCAAATTCAAGAACCTGTACGTACAATTTTTCCTTGAAAAATCTTGTATCTTTCTAATGCATTATTGAGTGTTGTTTCCACTGCTGTTTTTTGTGTATGACCTGTGTTTACCCCTTTATTTGCCTTTTGTTTGGACGTTGTACGGACTGTCTTGCTGGATTGAACCCTTACATATCTTACGACCCTGTCCTTGTATTTGCCCAATAAATCCTCTGCACATGAACCCCGCTGTGCATCCCGAGTCTTTTGTGTTATAAGTGACTTCTTTGAAAAACATACACATATTTTGAAAGGTTTTGAAAGTTAGTGTATGTAATTCAAAGCAAGTTATTACATTATAAATGAAACTTTTATTGCAATTATATTGTCCTTGAAAATTATTTGTATTTTTTTTTAACCTGACTGAATGATAACTGCCCCGTTGTTTCGTCTCTGTCTCTCTCTGCGGTACCGCCGAGCCCCCAGCCAGCCCTTGGTGTAGGCCTGAATCAACACCACACGAGCGATCACTTCCCGCAACATCAGATTGAGCTGCTCCACGTGATAGTACTTCAGAAACACCTGCAAAGACACGTACACACATCTATTCAGATGCAGGGAAGCATACTTATACCTCACAATGAACACTCTACCTTCATGTGTCTGTCCGAATATAATCGCAATCAATGGGTTCGGGATGAAAGAGGACACAAAGATGTGAGGAAAGAAACCATGACCTGGAAGTTTTGGTCTGACAGGCAATGCATTAAAGAGAAAGCTAGATTTGTTTTCTGTGCTATTAAAGTATATATATTATATATCTATAGTAGACATGTCACTTAACCTACTCTGAGACACAAAGTCAGACATGTGTACAGCTTGTTTAGTTAGTTGGACAATGTCTAGAGCTCTTCCTGCCTGATCCACAGCTCTAGGTATATATTCTATCAGACATCCAAACAGCTGTCAGGAGCATAATAAAAGGGGAATACCTGTCATACACTGTAAAAAAAATATGATTCATGTTTAATTCAATGTGTTACATGCAGATTCTTTGTCATTTCTAAGTGAATTTTTATTTTTATTTTATAAGTGTAGTAACTTTTAAATCACAAACTCTACCTTAGTCTTGCCCAGGACCCAGTGTTCCAGTTTGGCTTTCTGCAGTATAATGATGGCGTTCTCTTTACTGCCTTCTGGCATCTGATGGGCACGGAAGGCCAGATAGTAATACCTACAAGAAAACAAGATGATCAGACTCAGATTACACCAGTCAAAAAAGCACAAAAACAAACCTCAAACCCAAGCTCTAACTTTCATTCAACTTGACTGATCATATTGCAAGTTGTACTGGTGAAATATGTACCGGTAATTGTTTTGATGCTTTCTTTTATACACGTTTAATGTGCAAGTAAGTTTTAAGGCAAAGGTTTGAATGTTTGAATGAAGAATTTTCACAAATGAACACAACTAATTTTGAAGCCTTTTTGAAAAAACACCACTGTCACATGACTTCAACGTCACCATCATGAAGCTTCCAACAACTCTTTCAAACTTTATTTAAAAAACATAAATTTTCCCTGAAAGTTTGCTTAAAATAGTTTGCAAGACTGTGTTTATAAACACAATAAGGAGGGTAAAAGCAGACTAGTGAGTAGATGAGTTTATCTGTTCAATGTCATGATTATTGGGTTATAACGTCCTCCTGACAACCTTTATAGTCATTTCAAGACTAGTAAAAGCTTTAAAAAAAAAAAGCACAAATGGGGTATCACTGATGTATTTTATGCATTTTTAAATAAAACGTGAAAATATCTTGTTAACATTTTTAAATTGTTTTTTTGGTTAAATGCCTGAAATAAGGTGTGACTGTGATGACGTATTTTTTGTAAAAAAAAAAAAAAAAGATTGACTTCAGGACGATGTAACAGGAATAGCTAAAATGCTAACTTGTTTCCATATTTTTGCCTAAACATACATCATACCTACCAACAACATTCTAGATTTAATAATGCTGGGGCAACGATTAATCGCGATTAATCACATCCAAAATAAAAGTTTGTGTTTACATAATATATGTTTGCATACTGTGTATAATTATTCTGTATATATAAATAAATATACACGCATACATGTATATATTTAAGAAAAATTTGTTAATAGGCTAATCCAAATTATATATAAATATATACAGCATATACATGCAAATATTTCTTAAATATATACATGCATGTGTGAGAAAATAAATATACACAGTACACACATATATTATGAAAACACAAACTTTTATTTTGAATGCGATTAACCGCGATTAATCGTTGCCCATTTAACTAAATATATTTAAAGGTGCTCTACGTAACTTTTAGCGGCCTCTAGTGGTGATGTTTCAGATTGCAACCAAATTTTAGAAGAGCGCTCGTGCTCGAATTCATAGACAATACCGTCTTTTACGCAAATATCTCGGCGAATACTTGACGGATTCGGCGAGCACCGAGCTCGTTGGGACCATCTAGTCGAGCTGAAAAGAACCATATAAGTTCCATAGTTTTTGGTGGTGTTTTCGCAGAGATATTAGCAGAAAACCATCGGGCGCGCTGCAAAATTGCGGACGCCGGTGACGTCACGATCTCAGAAGAAAATCGCTCGTATCTCTGGAACGCAAAGACCCAGAGAGCTCAAATTCGGGGGAGGAGGTCCCAGGGGAACCCTTGCCCGAACGCTAGAGTGGTGGGCCTCGGGGATGCCCCCTACCGGATCGCCGTTCGCTGGGACTCCCGATTTCGAACGGCTATAACTCGGGGAGCCGGGCGAGTTGGACCTCGGGGGTGGGCTCGTTCGAAAGGCCCGTCCAGCACTACGAACGACTAGAGTCTTGGGAATATTGATCAAAGATTGACTGAGATATAAGCCGAAAAACGTGCGCCTTTAACCGGACGTAACTCCCTGACCGTCTACAATAGACTATATAAGGAGAGAGGCTCGGGAGCGCGCATGCACGTCACATCCGTTGGATTTCGCGGTAAATCCGACCCGGAGACTTCACATAGAAATAGGAATACTGGCCTTCAGAGGTAATAGCAAAACTCGACAAGTGGATCATTTTAATGTGTGATTACAACCCCTTCACACACAGGCAATAAAAAAAGGATTCATTTTAGTAGAAAAGTTACATAGAGCACCTTTAATATTTTATCGTTTATTTTGTTAAAGATTAACTTGACACCATTCCCTAAATTAAGTATCACATACTTAACATAGCAACTCATTATTTTTGCAATTCCGTTCTACTAGTGGAGCAGAAATAACACACCTCTGATAAAAGAGCATGGTGAGACTATCTTTCTAGATCTCACTATGATAGCATCTTTCTGCCACAAAAAAAAAAATAACAAAAAAAACACAGATAGGTAAAGCGTCACCTGATTCTCTGATAAAACGATAAATATGGGGCTTTTGTAGCTTTGTTGTTATAGTCTGAGGGCCTTCAGTTATACTTCTGAATACACCTGCCTATAAATAAACTGGCATGCATCTCAGACACGAGTCTCATCGAAAGATCTGAAGCTTGCGGTTGATCCTGGGTATTTATTTACTCTGAAGAGGAAGATTTTAGCCTTTGTGTTTAAGAAAAAAAAAAATGCCTTTGATTCCACTTGAACCCTGCTCTTTCATAATTATGCTCCTGATAGCGGTTATGTCTCTGGTAGAAATTACAAAAAAGGCTCTCCTTCACGACATCAGAGAAGGTTTTCCAGAAGAGATTCTTCTCATTTCTTCATATAGAAGCTGTTATTTTTACAAAATCAGTGTGGATCAGACAGGAAGAGCTCTAGACTTTGCACGACTAAGGACATTCACAGAGTATTGCTTTTTCATGCGAACTGGTCGGGAAGTCTGGGGAAAATACGGATAATCAGGACACTTCTGTGATCAAAAGGACGACAAAAAAAAAAAAAAAAAAAAAAGCCTTGCATTTGAGCGGCTCCTCTGAGTGTGGAGAAATTGTCTGGGATGTTTATGTAAAAGAGATGACCTACATGTCCACCATCTCACGGCCCACGAGAGAAAGAGATGGATGGGTTGAAAGAAAACGCAAAAAAGCGAAAAGTTTATGGAAAATGAAGTGCGATTCCCTAAGCCTCGGAAAAGTAAATTTGGACCATGAATTTCCTCTGCGCTGAGAAACTTTCAGCGGATTCACTCCGCCCCTTCAAAGTACCATTTCACCACTAATTACTCAACCAGAGTCTAATTTAGCATCACTTGTATTCTCAAAGGCTTAATGACCTATTATTGATAAGATGATGGTCTTCTTTCAGCACTACCAAGATATATAGATAATAAACCTGCGAGGAGCTTTAGGGAGCGATTCAATATGCGCTCATGGAGCTTTGATCTCTCTTAACTGTCTGTCTGTCTGTCTGTCTGTCTGTCTTTCTTCCTTCTTTTTATGAAGCCCAAGAGCTCCAGCTAATTAAATCTAATAACATTCCTGTAGTCCAACAGGAACACCCGGAATAATGTCATTTTGACTGCATATCTGATGGAGCCCGGAGTCAGAATGTTTGTTTTTTTTTGTTTGTTTTTTTTGCTCGCAGGATAACATAATCATTATGACCACCGTTGTTAAAGGATTAGTTCACTTTTAAAAAAACTTTTGCTGATCATTTACTCACCCCCATGTCATCCAAGATGTCCATGTCTTTCTTTCTTCAGTCGAAAAGAAATTAATGTTTTTGATGAAAACATTCCAGGATTTTTCTCCATATAATGCACTTTGCTGGGCACCAAACGGTTCAAGGTCTAAATGACCGTTTCAGTGCAGCTTCAAAGGGCTTTAAACGATACCAGACGATGAATAACGATCTTATCTAGAGAAACGATCGATCATTTCAAAAATAAATAAAAAAGTTAAAGTTTTATAGGCACAAATGCTCGCCTTGCGAACTCTCCTGTTCGAACTCGTTCATCAAAATGAACGAATCTTTTTTTGAGTCAATGACTCGAAAAAAGATTCGTTCATTTTGATGAACGAGTCAATGACTCGAAAAAAGATTTGTTCATTTTGATGAACGAGTTCGAACAGGAGAGTTCGCAAGGCGAGCATTTGTGCCTATAAAACTTTAACTTTTTTATTTATTTTTGAAATGACAGATCGTTTCTCTAGATAAGACCCTTATTCATCGTCTGGTATCGTTTAAAGCCCTTTGAAGCTGCACTGAAACGGTCATTTAGACCTTGAACCGTTTGGCTACCATCGAAGTCCATTATATGGAGAAAAATCCTGGAATGTTTTCATCAAAAACATTAATTTCTTTTCGACTGAAGAAAGAAAGACATGGACATCTTGGATAACATGGGGGTGAGTAAATTATCAGCAAAAGTTTTTTAAAAAGTGAACTACTCCTTTAACATAACCTCTGTTAAAATGGAGCAGGAAAGGTTCTGCGTGGTTTCTTTTTGACCCAAGTCAGAATCCCAAGTCTATAATATTATGAACTCTAGAGTCTCTCCTTCAATATGTCTAATTGATTTTATTGTCCTCCAAGTGAAAATCATAAGTCCAGTCACTTAACAGCACACATACAGTAAGTTACATGCCAACGTTTACTATTCAGGGCTAAAGGGACAGTTTATCCAAAAATGGAAATTCTGTCATCATTTACTCACCCTCATGTCGTTCCAAACCTGTAAGACTTGCGTTCATCCCTTGGAACACGAATGAAGACATTTTTAATATTCTCTCATCATTTGTGCCCATCCTTTGGAAATCCAACCAAAATTTCCAAGCTTCATAAAGTTAATAAAGATGATATGATAATCCATATGAACCGAGTGGTTTATTCCAAGACTTCTGAGGAGACACTATTGCTTTATATGATGAACAGATTTAATTTAAGGCTTTTATTCGCATTTAATCATTGATCAGCACATGTACATAGAGTACATATGTTAAAACATGCCAAATGAAAGAATAAAAAAAAAATCTTAATTTGTGTTCTGAAGATGAATGAAAGTCTTAAAGTCCCCCTGTATAGTAAATCATTTCATCCCTTAAAACTCATATTTGGTCATCAAAATGACATATTTAAACGTTTTTTTTTTCTGTGAAAAATATTTCTTCATGCCTTAAAATAGCTTGTATGTACCTTACACCCTTGCCTCATTTAGTATACGCGGTTCTATGAATATGCTAATTAGCTCCACCTCCACTCACTCACAGCAGCTCAGAGATCCACTCGCTTTCTCAACTTACTGAGATAAACGCTGCACAATGGTATCGTTCTTAACTACGTCGGACACATAACAATAATTAATATGATTAGCCTTTTGCTTGACTATGTTATCAAACAGCTTATAATGTTTTGCTAATGTTATACAAACTATGTTCCCGTTCTCAGTTTGCCTTCTAACGATCATCAGAAATGCTTTGAACAACTCAGAACGTCAGTGGAGAAATGCATTTAGTTCATCATAACATCGTAATATACATCATACACCCGCTATATTGCTAAATCTACCCGATTTTTCATATCAACAAAAAAGTATATCGGGATAACCTAGTTTGTTGTTATTGATATGCTAAAGCTCTCCGGCACGATGACATGATTGATTACAAGGTAGTGTGTGACGTCAGAAACACCAGCGATTTCAAACTGTGTTTTTGAGGCTATGTTTACACGGAAACGATCTGAAGAGAAAACGCAAAAGTGGCGTTGCGTTATCAATTTTTATTCTGCGTTTAGACGAGCGTTATGGTTGGGAAATCCGCGTGCATATGGTGACGCAAAAGTGTGTGAAATTCGATATATATTATACACTCCAGGCGGCTAGGTGGCAATGTGAAGCACTGCCACACAACAACACCAATATCTTAGAATATTTTGCACAACTGCTAAAAAGACTCTTGTAACTCTTGTATGTTTTTCAGAGCTGCTAGGGCAACTTATTGAAATAATCTGACATGTTGGTTGTTATTTTCCTGTAACGTTACTAGCCCATGCCTGTGACGTAAACGCGTACGCGACGCCACCGTGAGCAGATTTGCGTTTTTACCGTTTAGACGGGAACGCGGCGGTGGAGCGTTTTTAAGATTTCCACTCTGGAGGGTGGTTTCACTTTTTTGCGTTTTTAAGCCTCAAAAACGCCGTCGCCGTGTAAACGAAAGGCACATCCGATAAAATATTTTTACGTTTTCACCCGCGAGCGTTCTCGTGTAAACAGGGCCTGAGGCTATGTTTACACGGAAACGATCTGAAGAGAAAACGCAAAAGTGGCGTTGCGTTATCACTTTTTATTCTGCGTTTAGACGAGCGTTATGGTTGGGAAATCCGCGTGCACATGGTGACGCAAAAGTGTGTGAAATTCGATGTAGTATACACTCCAGGCGGCTAGGTTGCAATGTGAAGCACTGCCACACAACAACACCAATATCTTAGAATATTTTGTACAACTGCTAAAAAGACTCTTGTATGTTTTTCAGAGCTGCTGGGGCAACTTGAAGGTCCGACGAATGGAAATAATCTGACATGTTGGTTGTTATTTTCCTGTACTAGCGCATGCCTGTGACGTAAACGCGTACGCGACGAGAGCCACCGTGAGCAGATTTGCGTTTTTACCGTTTAGACGGGAACGCGACGGTGGAGCGTTTTTAAGATTTTCACTTTGGAGGGTGGTTTCACTTTTTTGCGTTTTTAAGCCCCCAAAACGCCGTTGCCGTGTAAACGAAAGGCACATCCGATAAAATAGTTTTACGTTTTCACCCGGAATCGTTCTCGTGTAAACGGGGCCTGAGACTGTCTTTGGTTCACTGCAGTTTTAAGGAGAAAATACTCAGCAATAGTGTTGACTTATGAATTTACACATGGTTTGTCTTAAAACATATTAAAAACACCACATAGACATGGATATAAACAACATTAAAAGCTTGATTTTTTACCACAGGGGGGCTTTAAGGTTTTGAAACTTATCCTTTAGGTGTTTAATCAGATCCCTAACCCTAAATATGAGCAACATCACTAATTAAATGAACCACAAAATGAACAAAAATCCAATTTTAAGTAGATCTTGTAACATAAGCTAATGAAGTGCATCAAAAATTGAACTCAACAGTATTCTCCCTGTGAATTGTCAGTCGTGTTGTGTCATTCCTAATCTCTCTCCTCCCGCTCTCATTAGCAGCTTGTTTTGTGTGATCTTCTTTGTTTCTCAGGCCCTGTGGGACAAGCACAACACTCATTCTGTGAGTGTTATGTTACTCGGTGGATGTTTTCTACCTGTTAACAAACTCCTCGATGAGTATCCGGTGAGAATAACCCTGCCGGCGGATGTTGACAGTCTCTAGGATGCCGGTGTAACGCAGCTGAACCATTACACGCTCCTTATTGAATCGCAGAGCCTGGCGGTCATCATTGGGTTTGATGCAGCGGACGAAATGAGGTGTGCCGACCACCATCTTAGACAGCAGGTCCATGAGAGAGTACTGAAAGAGAAGATGCGTACACACACACACGTTGGGTGTTTCGTGTTTTATGGGGACTTCCTTTAGACATGATGATTTTTATATAGTACAAATGGTATATTCTATCCCCTAACCCTGACTCTACCCTTAAACACAGCCCTCACAGAAAACTTTCAAAAAACATAATTTAGTATGATTTAGAAGCTGTTGTCCTCATGGGGACCAAAAATGTCCCTACAAGGACAAATATTTCTGGTCTTGCCACCCAAAAATAAAAATGACTCACCCTCATGTCGTTCCAAACCTGTAATATTTTCGTTTATCTTCGGTACACAATTGAAGATCTTTTTAAACTTTTTGATTTCTGTTCCTCCATTGACAGCTACGCAACTAACACTTCATAAAGTTCATAAAAGAGATTGTAAAACTAATCCTAAAACTAAACTAAATGAATTGAGCAGTTTAGTCCAAATTTCGAGACTCGATCGCTTTATATGATAAACCAATTGAATTTAGGCTTATTCACATATTAACATTGATCAGCGAACATAAACAGAAGCTCGAGCGAACCTACTTGATGCGCGAGAACAAACCTCATTGGTTCTTGCTGAAGCTCAAACGTGCTGCGTAACACGAGAATTGTCATGATTCCTTTCTTGTTTTACCCTTGTCTTGTGTGGACTTTTATGTTATTTCCTGTTTTGCTCCATGTTCTTCTTCTTTTGATGTTTTATGTGGTTTGGCAAGCCAACTTATGGTGCATATTCCGCCAGCTACTGGGATGGAGTGTGAGGAGATGCAATCAAAGGAAAAATATTAATAATAATAACAATAAACTGCGCCATTTTTTGTAGTATTTTGTAGTTTTTCTTGATTAGTTCCTGATTGTTCCCAGGTGTGTCTTGTTTGCCTATCACCCCTTGTGTATACATACCTCAGTGTTTCTCATGTTCTTGGTCTGGTGTTGTCCTATGTGGATGTTATGTGTGCTCTGTTAAGTTCTGGTTATCATTTGTTTAGAATCTTCTGTTTGTTGCCTGTATTTACTTTTGTTGTTTTGTTTTAATAAAATAGTCACTGCATTTGGATCCTCCACTGTCATTTCTGAATAGTCTCATAACCAGAATGGACCTCTGCTGAAGCTCAAACGTGATGCGTAGCACGAGAATGAACCTCATTGGCTCTTGCTGAAGGAAGCTCAAACGTGATGCGTAACACAAGAATGAACCTCATTGGTTCTTGCTGAAACTCAAACGTGCTGCTTAACATGAGAATGAACCTCATTGGCTCTTGCTGAAGCTCAAACGTGCTGCGTAACACGAGAATGAACCTCATTGGTTCTCGCACCTCAAGTGAACATGCTTGAGCTTCCGTTTACCACAACTGATGTGTGAGTTGCTGAAGTTGAGTTTATATGTGAATAAAAGCCTAAATTAAATCTGTTTATCATATAAAGCGATCGAGTCTCTTCAGAAAATTTGGACTAAAGCGCTCAATTCATATGGATTTGTTTTAAGATGTCTTTTTGAACTTTTTAAAGCGTCAAATGGTGCTTTTCCATGGTACGGCTTGGTGCGGCTCACTTTTGGGGTACGGCTCACTGTGTACAGTCCCTAGTACAGTACCTAGGTTCAAAGCGAGCCGTACTGACACGAAAATGTGACGTGTAAACAATGCAGATCACTGATTGGTAAGAGAGAATCGTCACTACAAATTTGTGACACGAGGTGCAGACGTTCCTCTCGCTGGTAGCCGATGAGCAGCAGTAAAGGCGGCGCAACTATGATGATCAGTCTATAATCCCACCCACTTTGAAGCGGTACTGAACTGCAGTGGAAAAGCAAACCGAGCCAAAGTAAAGCGAGTCGAGCCGTGCTACGAAGTGGAAAAGCGCCTATAGTTGTAGTTGCGTAGCTGTCAATCAAGGGACAGAAATCTCTCAGACTTCATCAAAAAGATCTTCATCTGTGTCTCGAACATGAGCGAAAGTCTTACGGGTTTGGAACGACATAAGGGGGAATAATTGATGACAGAACTTTAACTTTTGGGTGAACTATCCCTTTAAAACAGAATGATAATATACAATAATGTGATGTGCAGAGGATTCACCCTGAAATAAGACGCCACTGTCTGTCTCCTCATGTTAGTGGTTTCCTCAGGGTGACGCATCATTTCCATTGTGTCCACCTAAAGACACATAAACACACTTACTGTAGCTTAGCCTGCAAGCACACATCACCAATTTACAAGTACACAGAACTGGTCACATAGAACAACATCCACTTTAGCCCTAGGATGAATTATCGTTAACACTTTAAAATTAAAATAAGGTTTCCTTAAAGTCTGGTCAGGCATAGGAAGAGGAGATGAAGAGGTGGCTCTAAAAGCAGCCATATAACATTACTCATAAACAAAAACACAGAAGATAATCCAACATCTTGATCCAAGCAACGATCCCTGAGCACGATTGGTTTAATACTGCAAAGATGTTCTTTGATAATGAACTTCACACTTTCAACTGTTCCTAACAAGGACAAGACATGATGTGTATAACAGCCATCTCTACAACAGACCTCATGAATTTATCAAGGTGATGCATAATTTAGAGCAGGTCTATACCAGCAAAGTGTGTCTTAATATTCTATTTCATCCGAGTGCGTGGAGGCAGGTGTGTGTGTGATCGTTATGAAAAACGTCTGAGAAACTGAAGGGTTGGACATGAACCCTGACTGAGAGACAATCGGACTAACCCAGTGTTTTAATAACACATCTGTCCCGCTTCTGCTTACATGCGGGGCTTTTTACAAGAGCATCTCATCTGTGACTGAAGCAGTTTAAAAGTATCTGCAATATTAACCGGAACCAATTAATTGGGTTCTGTGCACTGGTGTCTAATTATATTTCTCTGATACAGCAGGTAGTCTGCAGGACTGTTTTAATCTTACCCGCAGAACGGAGGAAAAGGGAGAGATAATTATCCAGGGTGTTCCTTCATGGGAACAGTAACCCAGAACTGAAGTTTGGACATATTACTGCAGCATGAAGCAGACTGCCCAAATCCAGCTTTATGAAGTCCTCAATCTGACCTAGATCTAAACACATGCAAACTTCACCTAGGCCTGTCACAATCATTCATTTTCTGCTGATGATTAATTGTAATACAATTAATTGTGATTAACAATTTAATTCTGTTTTGTTTATCTAAATTACAGTGCAAGTCCAATACATTATTATTTAATTACTTGAAATAATAATAATAAAAATCAAAATAAAATTGGTGCATATGATCATTTTTAATGCAGTTAAAAATAATATAATATAATATAATATAATATAATATAATATAATATAATATAATATAATATAATATAATATAATATAATATAATATAATATAATATAATAACCAAACTGAAAAAGGAGACATGATATTGCATATTTGACGGCATTTCATTCAGCCTAAATTTCCCTTACTTGAATCAAATGTGATTGAAATTTAAACAGCACAATTACTGTGGTCTAAAATAATTAGGATTAGATCAAATAACCACACTCAGACAATTAATCAATTAATCAAGATAGGCCTAACATGGTAGAGCCACGGACCCTCGTATCTCCCAATAATAAGACCATCTCTGTTTATTCTTGTCATAGAAACGCATAATTCCCAGTCCGAGGATGTGAACAGCTCCGGATAGAACGTAGTCCACGTGTTATCATCTCAAGAAGACTACGGTAATTATGACATGGCATGAATGCAGCATATGTTTCTATTAGGTGGTCTATCTGAGGAAGGAACAATCTCATGATTGTTTGGACCAAAATTTATACTGAAACATAAGAGTAATTTATAATGTTGTTGCACTTTTATAAAAAGAAAAAGAAAAAAAAAGTATAAAAGTAAAATGCATATATCTAAAAGTGAATTTTGTAATCTTTTAGGTGTACATTAGCCTTAAATGTTTTCAAAGCTAAAGACATGAACTAAAAGCGTCAAAATTAAAAATAAAATAAAAAGAGAGAGAGAAAAAGATTATGATTGTTAAAACCTTCTTTAACATTATAAGTGGACATTATAAGAATAGGATGTGAACGCTTTAGAGCTGCTTCTCAAAACATTGATTCATAGTCTGAGGATTATTTAAAATAAAACTAATTATAGGTTTAGATAGATTTTTGTCCATTGGCTCAAAGAAAAACAAAACAAAATGAAAATAAAGTAGTGGAAATTACATCAGAAAATATGAAGATGGATATGAAGAAATTCTTACCTTTAGCAGGTATTTAGGAGACTGAGAGGAGAAAGGATAGTTCAGACAGATAATAGATAAAAAGCACAGAACAGTGAAGAACAGGGCTCTTTTTCAATGAAAACATACAAGAGTTCAGAGGTTCTGGAGCAAAATAATTACATCACAAGCCTCATCGGTTGTAATATATTCATTCAGATTGTGTAGTTGATGCAAAGGTATTTTACATGTGCCTGATGAAGTAACTACTACTGACCATAAACGCGTCACATCTTTAACACAAACAAATATATATAAGTCTAATATCATGAATAAGCTTTGATTTAACAACAAACCTGCAACTTTATTGAAAAGATAAAACTGTCCAAAAATCAGAAAAGTAACTAAAATATGTGTTGTGTAAATCCTTTTTATCTGAATTGATAAACGTATAAAAAAACAGAATACTTTTATGACGAACGTCTGAATGTGCAGAAGACAGTGTAAGCTCGGACCTTATTCCTCCCGCTGCTCAGTTGTGGAGGCAGAGATCTGGACGCTGCTGTCACTCTTGCCCTGGATGTGGCCAGGTTTCCTGCTCAGCAAAGAGGAAACGCAGATCAGTGACACGTCAATCTTCCATCTGAAGCATGAATGAATAAAACAATATGGTAGTGTAGTGGTCTGGGCTCGCAACCCAAAGAATGCATGTTTGAACCCTGGAGGAGATCGGACCGGACTAGGATTACAAAGACTGCGATCTTGATCAAGACTGCTCTACCCTCAACCAAAGTGTCTGCAAAAATAACACAGTTATCAAACTGTTATTGCTTTCATAATCATATTTTTTCTCCTGATGACTGGTGAATAATACCAAAATTGCACATTTTTCAATAACAGTAAAGGCCCCGATATACTCACGGCCAAGTTCTTTCTTATGCCTTTCTCTCAATAACAAAATAAACACACAACTAAAATAACAGCAATGAGAAAACAGTGGTTAAGAAAGAAACTGATCATATCGATGTGGATTTGTTTGCACAAGCTCTGCAATTTGGCACTCCAGTACAGTCATGTCACGTTTATTGATATAGCACTTTATACAATAGATTGTTTAAAAGCAAGCAACTTTACAAGCCATGTTTCCATCCACTTGTCAATCGAATTATCTGAAGTTCGGTGAAAAAACTCATGCGAATAAAGCTGGTGAAAGTGTGTTTCCATCAAACGGCTTTAAAGCGGATAAAAACCTGTGCGTAATGACGTCACATGCTGTTTTGCGATCAAATTGGTATATCGAATTGATTTGAGACATGTTAAGGTGTTTCCATTCATTTTCTCACCGAATCGCACAACATTCAAGCCAACATTTGCGAACAAAGTTTTGCTGGGCAAAATGGATCGCACCATAATAACGTTTCCATCCGCGTTTATCGCATAAGCCGTATATCGATCAAGATAAAATCCGATGAGACCGATCGTATTTCATTTGAGTCGATAATCATGAAATTCAATCGAATTTTACTGTTTCCATAAGGCATTTTTCATTCGATATCACTTAATGCGGATAAAAACGTGTGGATGGAAACATAGCTACAGACTTAAACATAAAAAAAGAGTGTCAGTAGCCAAGTTTCCATCCACTTGTCAATCGAATTATCTGAAGTTCGGTAAAAAAAAAACTCATGCGAATAAAGCTGGTGAAAGTGTGTTTCCATCCAACGGCTTGCGATCAAATTGATTTGAGACATTTTAAGGTGTTTCCATTCATTTTCGCACTGAATCGCACAACATTCAAGCAAAAATTTGCGAACAAAGTTTTGCAAGACAAAATGGATCGCGCCATCTACCTACAAATGATCAATATTGAACAAGTTGTAGCCTAACAGTGCTTATGCCAGCTGATAGTAACCGCCTCGCTATACATTATCCCGCATATTACATGCCTACCTACCAAATAAATCAATAATTTGACACAAAATATTGATTTAAAAAGGAGTTTATTGATTTAAAAACCATTGTATTGCTTCCGCTAAAGAAAATAGTCCGTTCCGTCTCTGAACTGCGTCCATGGCAACGCTCTGTTTTTCATGGCAACGGTCTGTTATAATTCACAGCGCTCTGTTATCAAGAAATAACAGACCGCATTCTACATTAGAATTCAACCAAGCCATGTAATAACAAGCTATAATAAGAAAACAACGACGCTATCAACACATTGCTATGATGATGCAGATGCACGTAAATGTCCGACGACAACGGAGGCAGCCTGTGGTGTGAGAACGACAGCGCTCCACCAGTTCTGGGAGATCACAGTTCAGAGACACTTCACGGAAACCATTTGGTTGAAGCATTTTTTTTGCTTTGTGCACTTACATCTGTCTTTCCTGACACCCGCCATGTGTGCGCAAACAGAGTGGAAATACTGGGCGGGAATGAACTAAAACTTCTTCTTCTAGATGTTTTGTGGCGTGTTGCAACCATAAAATTACCTAAAATTTACTCGCAATTCATTATTTATTCGGCAAATAGCATGCAGATTGTCACGTGTGTAGCTGTAGTAAACGCACAATGCAGGAGATACAGAGAAATAAACAGTCTTTAATAATAAATCCAGAAACTCAGGAGAACACAACCACATTAAAACCATAAACAATACCAGAAAAAGACCTCAGAAAACTAAATACAGGGAGAGTTAATTAACCAGAACAGAAACAGGTGCGCGATTAATCAGAAACTAAAGACCAATGATCACAGGCAAAATGGGAGCATGGAAAACGAAACCAAAACATGATGAAACTAAACAGACATTCTTTAACGGTTTGCCTGGAAACAAAGATGCCCTGACGCCAAACCCCCTCATGGAAGAAGAAAGCCGTCGTGTTTACAACTGTGACAATAAGAGCTTTTCAGGATCAAGTAAACGCTGGATTTTCAAAAGTATGTGAAGTATGTCAAGTTAGTGGCATGGAGTCTTTAAAATACGTCCAAGAGTTATTGTAAGGACATTGACGTTATATGTTCATGACCCTAAACATGACGTGGAACAAAACGAACTGTGATTGGTTGCTTTAAATGT
Source organism: Rhinichthys osculus (assembly GCA_029959095.1). NCBI lineage: Eukaryota > Metazoa > Chordata > Actinopteri > Cypriniformes > Leuciscidae > Rhinichthys > Rhinichthys osculus. The sequence continues at coordinate 39,533,573 of JARWKJ010000008.1, read as the reverse complement.
CAGTCAGATGGCCTCTGGGCGGCCCTTGGCCAATGAAAGCTGCTATGGAGTCCAGACCTTCTGCCATGAGTCTGAAGGTCTGGCTACGCAAGACTAATATATTTTAAATGTGCTTCATTCCAAATGTGTTTAAAATACATAACATACAAGTTTCATTTTAGTTTAGTTTCATACACTGTTGGTTCGTTGGCCAGAGGAGAACTGCCCCCCCGACTGAGTCTGGTTTCTCCCAAGGTTTTTTTTTCTCCATTCTGTCACCTGATAGAGTTTTGGTTCCTTGGCACCGGCACCTTTGGCTTGCTTAGTTGGGGACACTTATTCAACAATATTATTGATCTGCCTGCATTGACACCATTATATGAGAACTGAACTGAGCTGGATGATGACATCACTGTTTTCTCCAGAGTGGCTGTATAGATAAATGAACTACTCTATAGTTACTCTCTAACTACTAATAATTACTCTTTTAAAAGAATGTGAAATTATACTTTTTCACAAGGATAGCTTCTTGTAATAAACACATCTTGACAATATAAAATAATATTAATAAAATGACAAATGACTTAAACACAGTCATACACTTTCATTAGTATAATGGGTCGTTCTAATAAAGCTGCAGCCTTCAAAAAACAACACAAGAGTCTTTGACTTTCTGGACCTGCAAAGTGCGACCACATTGTAGACCTGCAATAACCTTCATTTACCCAGTAATTTAACATCATCATTAGTGTTTAAAAATAAATAAATAAATAAATACAAAGTTCTGTCATGAAACTCTAGATAGCGCAGGCTGATAGTTCCTTAACTCAATCCCTTAGTGATCACATTGTTATCTACATAGCACAGCTGATTGGTTGCTGTTGCATCAGTAGCCAATGAGCTTTCTGCTCAACATTCAAATACTTGGCATTGTTTGCTGTTAGCAGTCTGCAGGGCGCTTTCAGAAACCCTCCACCTTCCCCAGCTCCACCTGTATAGATCTGCTATGGAGGTTATTTAATGTATGTTATAAGTGAAGCAGCAGAATTGACAGTAGATGTCTGTACTTGCTCTGCAGCAGCAATAATAAACAGATACATTAACATTATCCATCACCATGCCAATCTCTCAGAGAGTTCTCATGACAGAAATAAATGTAAAAAATACTCCTTTAAGTGCACCTTTAACAGACAGCCTCAAAGGAGCTGTGTCGACCTTGTGACCTATGCACAGTCTAATATCCAAGTGCTGAAAGTATTCAGGATCAGAGTGAGGCATCACTGTCTATCATCTCTGTTTCTCCCTATGGTTAATACACTCTCTTTCTGCTTCCTCTTAAACACGCACTCACACGTCTTTGGGATATGAAACCCCACTGTTGCATATGCAGCACCGTCTGAGCTTTTCAAAAGTTTCTGCACAAGATGTCCAAATGTTTTCCCTGGCTGGGTCTTCAGAGACTAAACTCTGATTAATGGTACTGAAGGAGCCTTTGAAGCCGGATTGGTGACATCAAAGTGCTAATCCATGGGTGGCAGGAGTTTTATAATGAGTGGGAAGCATTTTAGCACGTTTCAAAGGCTCCGGCGCATGAATAAACAATGGCAGCGCAGATGTGCCACACACCTTTAGAAAAATACCCACCGCAGAAACAGCGAGCGGATCGCAACTGTAGCTGCAGCGCTTTAGTGTGTGTGTGTGAAGTCTGAAGGAATCTAGGGAAATGAAACATCTGTTGTTCTTGTAGTCTGCGACCCAGTAATACAGCAGATGACAGATTAGAAAGGGTCACAGGCTGAAACAAACAAACAATAAGTCAAGAAAACAATTATCGTTTTTCTTCCCGTCGCCACACTTGTTTCGTAATGACCGCCTCGTGTGAATGAGCACGCATGGTTCCCTGCGTTCAGAGCAGATCATGTTTAATTGCTCTATTTGTCAGGGATTAATTGAGTTGTTTCAGATCTAACCATAGCTCAGGAATCCCACGCTCCCTCCAATGGGATTACAAGTGTAGGCTGCTGGTTAATGTTGTCTCTGCTGTAGTCAAAACACTGACACAGCACTGGGAACTGGCTCCCTGCGTAACGCTTTTCCACTGTGCTGGTGCTGGATCCGGTGCTCCGTCTCATCCCGTGTATTTCCAAAAGGAAAAACCGGCTCAAATCAGTGTCAAAAACTCTGTCTGCACATGAATAAACTGATGCTATTGTTTCATGCTGCACATCTACTCCACCAACATTATTTTCCCTGTTCATTTGAAATAAAGTTGTTTTGCTGTTTGCTGTTTTGGTCTAGAGATGCATTTTTAAAAGTTGAGATGTGCGAGATGCTGCAAAAGAGGCGAGCCGCAAGCGCAACGGTCATACATGTCCGTCTAGCACGTGTTTACATTGAAAAAAATGGAAAAGTAGTGCATTGGAATGGCAAAACGCGTTCTGTGTGAACTGCCCCTAACACTTGATGGCTGCTCTGTCAAGTATTCGTCTCCAGTTAGGATTAGGAGCCTGGGTGTGCTCTTTGATACCAATCTTTCATTTGAATGCCAGATTTCTAACATCTGTAAAGCCGCATTTTTCTTTAAAATATATGTAAATTATGACATATATGCTCTCAATGACAAATGCAAAAAAGCTAGTTCAAGTGTTCATGACTTCAAGGCTAGATTATTGTAATTATCTACTCGGGGGGTTGCCCTGCACGCTTAATAAACAAACTCCAGCTAATATTCAACAAAATCATTGATCTGACTGTACTGACGCTGTTGAATAAGAACTAAATTAAACACATTAAACCTGCTAAATAGTTGGATCACCTTTTCTGCTAAATGTACACCAGTTGTCCACACAAGCAACGGCTTACTGTCTTTTTATGGTTAAAGAGACAGTCCACCCAAAAATAAGAATTCTCTCATCATTTACATCATTCACCATTATGCTGTCCCAGATGTATATGACTTACTTTCTTTCTTCAGATGAACACAAAAATTATTTTCAGAAAAATAATCCATCTTTGTGAGTCCATATAATCCCAGTGCACAGTAACCCAAAAGTGGACGCAATAAAATCCACACAAAATGAACGCAACGGTAATCCATACACACCAGTTGATCAATCAATGAAGCAAAACGTAGGAAAAATACTAATATTTTAAACTTTTTAAACTATTAACCATTGCTTCTAGCCAAGTATCAAACGCAGTTCTCGCTCAACGTAAACGTATACGTGTTCATCTGAAGAAAGAAAGTCGTACATCTGGAACGGCATATGAGTCAATTATAAAATAATTTTAAAAAATTGTGTGGATTATCCCTTCAAGATGTCATTCACATATTAGCACCAAAATACTGGCAAACTCTGTGATGCCATTTATCAAAAATAACCTTTAAAGTCACAGCGTAACGGAAGTAGCGACAGATCTTTTCTTGCGAGTTGTGACAAACATCCAAGTAAGACAGATTATCAAAAAAGAAAAAAGAAAATAGCGTGGAGACTTAGTTCTGTCCATCCGATTTTGACTGGATGGACGCAATACTGAATGCGAGCTTGCTGAACAACTTTTTTTATTTAAAAGACCCATACATGTGAATGAATTTTTCACAATAAGATAAATAACAGGCTTTTTGAGGTGATATAATTTCTCAACCCGAAAAATTGTCAGAATTCTTAATAGGTCCTGATCACACATGATCTAAATGGTAAAACTATGCTAATTTTCCGAGAAAGGCTGTATATGTGAAAGTGACTACAGTCAGTCGTCAGCATTATTCATTTTTGTTGGTGGAAGAGGGGTAAAAGAGACACTATAACTGGGATCATTGAGCGAGTCTCAGGTATTGCTGGTCTAATTGCCGTGATAAAGTGTCTGTCAGGTCACATGACATCATGCTAAACACAAATGAAAGAACTTCTGTTTCGCTCAGCCTGTCATTTTCCCTAACTACTCTCTTTCTCTTCCCAGTCCTGTCTGTCTGTCTGAGTTGCTCTCCTCCTCCCTCTCTCTCATCTCTCAGTGCAGATTATTAAAGGACATTTGTCAAAATGAATTAGTGCAAGTGGAACAAGCATGCAATGCATAAGTGCATTTTCACGCTTTTCACACACACATCATGGTCTGATGAAGGGGATCTACCCTGAAGTCAGCTTATAACGCACCTACGCACACTGACACACACATAGTGTCTGTGTCTCACACACACACACACACACACACAGTGGAGAGGAGCAGTGTCTGTGTATGGATGTAAATGAATCACATAATAACTTCTTGATTTCTTGACACCCACATACCAGTTCATGACACGTCCACCTAATATTTCATTGTAAATTCACAACTCCCCAATATTCAGTGTTAAACGAACACATGGGTTTTCAATGGTCGTTTTCTAAACTATTTCCCCCAACTCCAATTAACTCTATAAGCTTAACCCTGAAGCACAACATCATTTCAACCCCGTCACAGTAAGTTTTCAATTCACATACTTATAATTTAAATAGATAACCGAGTAAATTCTAGTAGAATCACTCCTATTTGTGTGCCTTGTAACAAATCACATATTATAAATGAAAAACATGAATAGCCTTTCATGTTTTGAGCAAACAAAAAATATATTTTAGGTTTGAAATTGCAAAAATGCTAACAGCACACCTTACTAATATCACCACAAAACATGAAATAAGTACATGAAAATAAAAACCTGAACCGACATTCAACCAACATCTGTCTATAGAGCGGGGACACACTCTGTCTTGAGTGAACGCAAGCATCTCGCTAATAGAGGGGTGCAGGTGTGACGACACTTTGTAGGCCAAAACGCAGAAGCGAGTTGCATTTCCGCACTTCCGTTTCCATCGTCCCGAAGTCAATGGGTTTTTTAATGGGATTTTGGTTAAATGGCTGAAATAAGGTCTGTGGTAAACAGAAGCTCAAGACACTTTCACGTTTTATTCTGTAACACAAAATACATCAGTATTACCCCACTCGTGCTAACAAGTGGCTAAATGGGACTAAAGAGGCTATGGAGGAGATTTAACGTCATCACGCCGAACATGTAAGCTCAGTCCACTTTTACAGCATCGTTATGCTTACAATTGGGCTCTTATAAACTATTCTAACTACCAATGTTTTTAGATAAAAACTGAAAGAGTTGTCGGAAGCTTAGTGACGTTGAAATCGTGGGACTGAGGTGTAGTTCGTTTCAAGCCTACCTTTAGCTTTTTACATCTGCCGATTGCATCTAGGCTTCAAAATTCATTAAAGTTGTGTTCATCTGTGTTAATTATCTTGATGGACAAAACGTGCAAGTATGATAAACTTTTGTTGATCACAGAGCCTGTTTTTTTGCAATAATCCAAAAGCCTACAGGAAAATCCTTTTGTTTTTTTTTCGAGGGAACCAGTATGATGCTAACTGTCAGTTGGCCTATAAAGTGAAGTCATACCTGCACCACTCTATAGTAAACCCATGGACGCCGAAACCATTGTATGTGGGTGGGACAAGACACTCTTTAACGGGATAGCTCACTTTGAAATACTTTGTTTCCGCAGTAGTTTCAATTTTGATATTTTTAGGTCAAACCGTTCTTGTCTGTCAGTCATATAATGCAGGTCTATGGTCACCACCTCAAAGAGCATGCACAGAGAAGTCCAAATTAAACATGATTTAATGACTCGTAAATGTAAGTACACATTGATGGCCTAAGACACGAAACGAGCGGTTTGTGTGAGAAAACGAACAGTAATTATATCGTTTTTACCTCTTGTAACGCACAGACCGAAGCGCCGGCGCCCTCAGATCGCTTGGACGTGGCTGTTTACACAAGAGGTAAAAGCGATATAAATACTGTTTGTTTTCTCACACAAACCGCTCGTTTCGTGTCTTAGGCCATCAATGTGTACTTACATTTACGAGTCATTAAATCATGTTTAATTTGGACTTCTCTGTGCATGCTCTTTGAGGTGGTGACCATAGACCTGCATTATATGACTGACAGACAAGAACGGTTTGACCTAAAAATATCAAAATTGAAACTACTGCGGAAACAAAGACACCTACATCTTGGATGCCCTTGAGGTAAGCTAAAACATATCAAAAATTAATTTCAAAGTGAACTATCCCTTTAAGACCAATGATATTGGACCCACTCACTTTTACCGTGTCTAATTCAGTGCATATGTCTGTTCACTTTTCAGAGCACCGCCAGTCAAATCCATTGCACTTGAGGAATGCCCTAATAAACTCTATTCCACGTTTTATCTACAGACTCCCACGCTGCTGCTTCCTCAAATCCATTCCACTTGGATCATTCACAGTCCATATAAATTAAACTCCATTCCGTGTTTTCACTTCTGAATTTCTTTTCCCACGTATCGCGTCAGCCATGGTCTCACACCGGCTAAACACACTCTGGCTCTGCGTAAATCAGTAGCCGAGACCCAAACTCACTATAGGTTTAGCTGGAAAGAGATTGACGGATCTCGCTCTCAATGTTTTGGTGGTACCTGGGAGGCTCCGCGTTTGCATATTTGGAGTCGATAAACCCATGAATGGCATATGGTAGGCAATGAACAATAAACTGGGTTTAGAGAATGTATTTTAACATCTGAAATTCTAACAAACTTAACCTTTAGAGTTGGTAAAAATTACCTCTCATTCAAATGGAGAGAGTGGATATATTTTTGTATTTAATTCGTTACATTTATGTTGCGTTTTTCTCAGCAGTCAAAGTGCTTAACAATGGAAGGCATATTTGTGCCATATTGCGCCAGAACGCCCACCACAGACCAGCTTATTGGTGGAGAGGAGACCTAATTTGGCCAGGACGCCGGGGTTACACCCCTACTCTTTTATCCGAAGGACATCCTGGGATTTTAAAGACCACAGAGAGTCCGGACCTCAGTTTATTGTCTCATCCGAAGGAATACAAAGCTAAATGTGACATATATTACAATGGGTTTGTGAATCAATTTTCCTGTAAAGTTAAATGGCTATAATTACGCATGTTAATTCTATTTAATTGCGTTTAAATTTAATGAATTATAATTACGCAATAAAATAAAAATAAATAAATAGTAGAGGTGTCCGTATCAGTATTGCCATCAGTAATAGTGGCCTTCATCCATATTACTTTAGTATAAAGATGCTATTAAACATTAAATATTTAAATTAATGTATTTATGCTGTTTCTACATTAATTTGGAGAAATATATTTTTGGTTAAACATTTTAATGTTTGGTGTGTATAATTTTAATTTTTTTTTTACATAAACCTATATGATTGATTAGTTATTTTTTAATTAATCAACAACCCTAATATAATGTGAGGCTGTTTTTTATTCTATATAACCCATTAAAATGCAATAGTGATGAATGGAGACATGCTAATTGACAGATATTCTAATAAAAATCACATTTAATGATTTATTTTAATTTTAATTTATTTTTATTTTAATTCACTCAAAAAATAGCATTTCATAAATATATTTAGCATAATAATGTTTTATGTCTATTTACAAAATACATTCAATATTAACTTTGGGGAAAACATTTTTACAATCATTTAATTTATGAAGAAAAAAACAACTTTCAGTACACGAGTACGTTTCTACAGAGAGAACACAGAAACCAAAAGAGAGGTCAGGACATGAATGAAAGGAAATCGTGCGTGCGTGCGTATGCGTATGTGTGTGCGCATGTGCGTGTGCGTGTGTGTGTACACTCTTCCCATCAGGTCAATCTGTCTGTTAACTCACCGGCCTGTGAAAAAGGATGACACCCAGCATCTCTCCTCACATGTGCTTCTGACACAAGCTGCCGAATGAGAGACAGGGAAAAAAGAGAAAGAAAGCCCTGTGCATTCACTTTGAAAATTAAGCCCAGCAAGATTCTCACAGAAAACAGCGGCCCAAGCTGCCACTTGTGTTGCCTTTCTATTGACCAGAATAGTCAATGTGCCCTGGATTATAAAGCAATCCCTGCTTCAGTATGACACCTTTCATCCCAGCGCATGTGTGTGAAGCTGTCGGCACAGGGGACAATCAAAGTTGTCAGACAGCAGTCTCTACACGAGCTGACTTCTGCTGAGGAAAGCGCCTTCGTATCTCCTGGCTTTTCCTTGTGCTTCATCTCTTATTCAGACACTCTCTGCTCTTTTAAATAAATATGAAATATTCTTGAAACTCAGCAGGGTAAAAAGGCCGGGATGCCCTGCCCACATCTTGACCAGAGGCGTTTTGAGAGTCACATTCGTTCTGTCCACTTTAAAGGGCTTTGGGTTCTTCTACGTGGGTCACTTTAATCAGGAGATGGTCTGCTGGGCCGGTTTAGTGTGACTAAGACCCAATATCACAGTTGGAAAAGCAGCAAGGGATTTTGTCGGCCTAACACAGCGCTGCCCCGAGGCCAAGCTAATGTTGAAAGAGTGGCAAACCTATTTGAAAGATTGTAATACTTGTGAGAGTACAACACCGAAGAGGATCTCTGATGGAGGATCATATACGGTACAATGAATACAACTGAAAATAAAGGCCCTGATATATAAACTGATTTTTTTTTTGTTTTTTTGTTTGTTTGTTTCTCGCTTAGGGGAAAATTTTATCGACCTTAAAGTGTGTATGTCAGGTAATTTTTTTTTTTTTAAGATATATTAAATAAGGTTTAGATGTCTGAGTGAAAATGTAATTATCATTAAAACTATTACTGTAATTGCCCTACAGTAAGCTTTATAGCCATTTCTGTCAAGATCATATTTTTAAAACACAGCTGAGCTGTGACGTCAGAAGAGGGAGACGTGCCAAAAAAGTTCTATTCAAGTATGGAGAGTTTTGAGTCTAAGGAGATCCAAAATCTCCCTCAAACCTACGATGGCCCACAGCCATACACTTTTGTGCCTCCCAGGCGTGAGACAGATGAAGAGCCAAACAGAAATTTAAATAATTCCTATCGAAGAAACATATCTGGTGTGCAGAGAACCAGTGGAGAGTTGGTCAGGTGTCTTGGTAAGTAGGCTATAAGTAGGCTATAGGCATAACTTAGAGGTGGAACGGTACATGTATTCGTATTGAACCGAAACGGTACGGGCGTCACGGTTCAGTGCATGAATGTACACGTAGAATACACGGTGTGAAAATAAATAAAACTCGCGTGCAAATGAATTAATGCGGAACTACTGTTAGATTCGCGGGTTATTTAGGGACACCTAATCTGTAGCTCCGCCTTAGCTCTGAAGCTCCGTGGCTATAATGAACAGGCTGCGATGTCAAGATTGCAATGTTGGAATATGTTGGTGTGTGTCATAGACTGTAAAAGGGTGTGTGTGTGTGTGTGAGAGAGAGAGAGAGAGAGAGAGAGAGAGAGAGAGAGAGAGAGAGAGAGAGAGAGAGAGAGAGAGAGAGAGAGAGAGAGAGAGAGAGAGAGAGAGAGAGAGAGAGAAGAGAGAGGCGCGGGCGCGATCGAACAGTGGAAACATAAAAACTGGAAGAAATGGGCGCTGCAAATGACCGAAGTCTTGGATACCGAAGGAGCACTGAAGTCAGCGCGTTTGGTCCAAACAAAGTTGACCCAGGCATGGAACATAGACCTGCTTTTTGGGAAAAAGTGGACTCTGTGACCGGTTTTAACTGTGTGTGCAGTTTTAAGCGAGTACTGAAAATAACGAACTTTTTCATCTTATATTCTGCCTTTAGGTATCGAAAAACATACAAAACAATACATCTACTTGTCAAACGTGTATTTCCCCTAACTATTTTGTGTTGATCATAATTGGAAATTGAACCTGACATACACACTTTAAAGTCCCCCTGTGGTGAAAATCCTGCTTTAAGACAAACCTTGTGTAAACTCATAAGTCGACAGCATTGCTGAGTATTTTCTTCTTAAAACTGCAGTGAACCAAAGACAGTCTCAAAAACACGGTTTGAAATCGCTGGTGTTTCTGAATTCACAAACTACCTTGTAACCAATCAGATCAACGTGTGATCGTCAACGAGTGGACCTCTGACCTGGAGTGAGTGAGTGGAGGCGGGGCTCATTTGCATATTCATAGAACCGCGTATACTTAATGAGGCAATGTAGAGTTACATTCAAGCTATTTTAAGTCATGAAGACATTTTTTCAAGGAAAAACCATTTAAATGTCATTTTGGTGATCAAAGATGAGTTTTAAAGGATACAATGATTGACTACAGGGGGACTTTAAGACATGATCTAGAAAAAACCTGAGGAGAATCTGGGCATTTGGAACATGCTAATTTATTAGTCTAAACATTGGTTGTTGTGTGACGTGATTGATCAGCATTGAAAACCTTGCGTGAACAAATACGATTTGAAAGTTACAGCTGAAGGAAAGATTTCAGCAAATAGTCTTATATCAAGATAATGGTTCAACTGATAATCAAGATTGGTTTGCTTAAAAATTATAATCATGATTATCAAAATTGTTCTCATTTGATAATTTTTTTTTTTTTTTACATTTCATCACAATTATCTGTCGCATTAGCACAGACAAAGAGAATCTCGACTCATACATAGAGCAAAATCGCTTGCTTCCCCTTTAATAATTTGTAGATTACATTTAATAATTATATTTTCATGAAAACATTTGAAGATGTTTTTTGAATGATGTCATTTTACTTGTTTTTCACTGCATTCACATCATTTTGACCCACAGTTGCATCCAACCTGTGGTGTTTCGAAGACTTCAATTCAGTGAATCATTTTGTAAATGGTTCATTTTATTCAACGTTTTAAAAAGCTTTGTTTCACCCATCACTACTAATTGCGGCTTAATTTCAAAACAATAAGATGTTGTTCATTTAAAAACAATACGATAATCCAGAAAGACTAACAGAACAATAATACAAATAACGGCTTTGCATGAAAGTACAAAGACAACAACCGACAAAGACTGAACTGAAACACAGGGCTAGAAATATACATTGAGTAAACGAGGAAGTAAATAAGACACAGATGAACAAAATAACAAAGGGTACAAGAGGAAATAAACAAAAAGGGAAACATGAAGGAAAAATCAGAGTACATGATTATCAAAATAAGTCTTTTGGATGGAAACACAACATATAATACGTGACAGTCACATTCTGTTAACCATCTCTTACGATGTCTTCCCCATGGAAGAAACAAAGTCATACGGGTTTGGAATGACATGAGGCTAATAAAATTATGATTGTCTGGGTTTAATTATAATGAACAATCCCTTTAAGGCTCAACAAAAACCTGATAAAAACATCCTGCATGTTTCACTGGAACTAATCTAACATAAAGAAATGTAAAGGCCCTTTCAAATACAACTGCACGAATCGAATCACATTCAGACCTCACAGAGTTGAACTGTAGGCTTAAACCTGCAAGAGTCAATACGCCAGTCTGACTCGACTCATTCGCTCCATTTGTACAAACTGCTCAACAATACATTCTGCCCTCTGCGATTTCCTATACAGCAAAAACACCAGCAGTTCCTCTCCAGAGACCACGAGAGCGGCCATCTCAAGCTGACAGTAACCAGAACACCATACGGCTCTCTTCTAACACACAGATGTCCTATGCAAATCCACTGCACAGAGGAGCACACACATGCAGTGTGGCCACAGGCCTGCAGCAAAAGACCCGTGGAGTTCTCCAGAACAGGGCCAAGCCAAACATCCCAGACCTACAAATCCACACAAGAGCTCTGGCTTTAGGGGAATTTGTTCATGCAAATATAATCCATTTCCTCTAAGAAAACAGCAGCAGATGTGTGGACTGCAGGCTGACCCCAGACCCAAACCAGACCTCCAGAGCGAGGCCTTCTGATGGACGCCAGGGTTTACTCGGCAGCTTCAGAGGTTTGAAGAGACATATAACCTCGTCAGAACCTATTTCAATGCCGAATGTTAATAGAACAAGAGAAGCTCTGAAACGTTAATCGTCCTAAGGATCTGAGTTAAAGGGTTAGTTCACCCAAAAATGAAAATGATGTCATTAATGACTCGCCCTCATGTCGTCCCAAGCCCGTAAGACCTCCGTTCATCTTCAGGACACAGTTTAAGATATTTTAGATTTAGTCCGAGAGTTTTCTGTCCCTCCATTGAAAATGTATGTACGGTATACTGTCCTTGTCCAGAAAGGAAATAAAGACATCATGAAAGTA